>JAJHUR010089398.1:20866-39674 GCA_027495735.1 Lutjanus campechanus
TTGAAACTTGAACATGATAGTGGTTACTTGTTGGAATTAATTTCATTTCCTGGGGGCAATCTAATAACTTCTATGCCAAAACATTAACCGTCTGAATAGGCACAACTTCCACTGGTACATGCAGACTCTGATCTATGAACAGGCAGCATAAAGACTAAATTATTCAGAATCGCAGCTATTGTGAGTTTCTCCAAAAAAACAGATTTCTGTATCTATTATATTGTTATGAAGCCACCTGACTGTTATTCATGTTCTAAATAAATAATAAAATAAATAACAATGTTTGAATTGAGAAGTTTGAACTTATCATCCCAATTATTTTTCTTCATTACAGTTAGTTACCCATTACATTACAGCAACCAGGACACTCGCTTACAATACCATTACACTATTCTGTGCATCTTAAAGAAAACTGAGACAATACTACATGAGTACTTTATAGAGTAGGTGCTTCACCTGTTGCCTGGTGGAGATCTGCACTCTACTGAGTGTAGTGCTCTTTTTGTGAGTGTAAAACACTCTTTATACACCCTATATACTTGGAAGGTGAAATAGACTCTAACAGTGACATGTTTTCTTGGTTTCAAAGAGTTAAAAGTTAGCAAACATTGCAAGCTCAAAACATGTTCATCTGATTTTAAGACTCTGACCCGGTGACAATTACAAAAAGTTTTATGTAACAAAAGCCTTTAAAACCAGGAAACAACATACCACATTACAATATAACAATACTAAATCAATATCTCTTTATATGCACACACTGCTTCAGTTGCAAATCTGTAGAGTTTTATGCATCTGGCCCCTTCTGCCTATATGAGGAGACAGAAGCCTTGGATGAGTCATTGTAGGTAGCACCATGTATTATGTGGTGTAACAACAGACAAGCCATGAATGTAATTAAATGTTGGATTACTGCTGTATTATGCAAGCCTCCTTGGCAATGCCTGAGAGAGTAAACAACAGTCAGGAGGAGGAAAATGGCATTCAAGAGGATACAACATTGTAATCCGCAATTTCTACTGAACAAAGGCACAATTGACAAGACTTCCTCTTCTTCCCTTGTTACCAGGAGTGAGTATTTCAGCCAATCAGGATGTGGAAACAGACATGGAGACCTTTCAAATGGAGATTGATAAGGAGAGCAAAAAGTCTATGTTCAGGACCAATGGCGGATCCTACTGGACTCTAGTGACTCATGGAGAAATCCAGTCCACAGCCACAGAAGTGTAAGTAGCTGTTAAAAGTCTAAAAAGAGGAGCTTACTTCCATGTTTTCACTCTTACCTGAACCTCTCCATCTGCCCATCCATGTCTTATTTCCCAGAGAGGTCAATACGATGTTTGACATTGAGTGGCGAGGACAGAGGGTGGCACTCAAAGCAAGTAATGGAAAGTATGTGTGCACAAAGAAGAATGGGCAGCTCTCAGCGGTCAGCGATACAGTGGGTAAGTGCTTTCAGGCAAGCCACTTTTGTAATTTTTGTTTGAAAACCACCACAGGTACAGCTTTGTTGTTTGCACAACAGATGAACAGCATTTGTCCCTCATTGCAGGTGATGACGAATTGTTCCTCATGAAACTCATCAACCGCCCCATGTTGATCCTTAGCGGAGAGAATGGCTTTGTGTGTCACCACAAGAACTCCAACACTCTGGATGCAAATCGATCTGTCTACGACATTTTCTCATTGATCTTCAATGATGGCGCCTACAATGTAAAAAGTCAGTGTTTTCAAGTCTGCATTACAAACTACATTTCACACAACAATCAATATATCTGTATTAGGGATATCAACAGTTAAGTAATTAACCACTAAAAATATTTTTGACTGACCATGCATGTTGGTCTCTTGGTTCATTTGCATACCCACACACTCTAAAGGCTTTGCTTGCTACCTAGCACTCTGATAATGTTTTACGTCAAAATTAGCACGTTTGCAGCCTTTCTAAACGTGGCTAAACCAACTAAAAATAGGCAGTTGACCCTCTTTCCATTGCCAGTGGACGAGTCTTGTGTCTTGTTTTTTTCTGATGTCTTCTGGAAAGCTGAAATTCAACTTATGTGTGTGCAGGAGAGCAGAAAGACGTTTTTAAAAGTCTGTGCTGTTCAGCTCTCAGAACTTTTAGAGCTTCTAACTGAATCTCTGTGCTGTGAAATTTAGTTGCTCTTCCGTGTCACTGTTTGTACTTTCAGGTATCTGCTTTATTTTATTGTTTCACAATCGCTTTCAGGTGATAGGAGTCATGTTACGTTACTGCCAATGAAAACCCAACATTCCCTGACTTTGCTGCTTCATAATAAAAGCTTTTAGATAACAAAATAATAGGGGACTTTCATTGGGAACAATTTATAGGGAAAAAAACTGTTCAGAGCTTGACTAAAGACAAGAACTTCATCGGTTCAATACACACCTTCAGGCAGGTGCAAACTTGCATGCTGGGAGTTAATCTGAGTCAAGCCAAGCAGAACATGTGTATGAAAAAGGAGCAAAAGAGTCACAGAGGTTCTTGATGGAGGTCAGCCTTAGCCTGTCATGTTGAATCACTACTCAGAGTTGGAGCCAATAACTGACTGACTGCCAGTCATTTGACCATGAGTGAATGCCAAATGTACCCTTTGCCACTGAGGACAAAAGCCAAATGGGTGTTAGTGGGTTGTTTTGTTCAGAGTAAAAGAGGCTTGACTTAAAAAATTAAGTTTGGTGTGGGAACATATTCACCAGAAAGGCAACAAAGTCAAACATAAATTGGAGGATGGCTTAGAGCCGAATATCACATCACTGCTAGCCAGGGGGAGAAATCGTGATGCATGTTTGCATTATGCAAGTGTCATACTGCCAACCAGTTTGTTAGAGAGATTCAAAGAGCTAACTCTTGTTTGGTACCTTGAGCCAAAGCATGTTATGCCATCAAGAACTGTGATTTAATGAGTTGAAAAACACTTCAAGTTGAAGAAAGGAAAATTGAACTAAAGCTCAAGCTATACAGGACAGACAAATTAGCTCTGATCACCAACTGCAGGGTAGCAATACATACGTGTACACAGCTGCTGACATAGATGCACAGTAGTTGGAGGTTCTCTGACAAACTCAAGAAGCTGGCTAGTGCCATTGGCAAATGGGGACAATATACACCTCTATTTCACATCATTTTTTCTTCTTTAAAACTTTTTTTTCATACAAAACAAACAAAGTTAGTTAATATTTAATGGCGGCCAAGCTATCAGGAGCAAAATTAACTAAAACTGAGATCCTTGATCACCATTAATAGCTATGGTTATTTAAAACAAATGGCTAAAATCTAATCCACTGATATCCTTCCACAGGTGTGAATGGAAAGTTCTGGTACGTCTCTAGCAATGGCCTAGTGTGCTCAGATGGAGAAAAGCCAGAGGACTTTTTCCTTGAGTTCCTGGAACATGGACGCATCGCTATCAAGGCCTCCAATGGCAAGTACCTTCGTGGAGACCAGGGAGGTACGCTTATGGGTGATGGTACAACTGTTGATGCATCTTCACTTTGGGAGTACTGAGCTCTTTCCATCAGGGTGCAGGACCCACATCCATCAGTTAAAATGAAGTGGACTGACCGGATAACATTTTCCTGCCTATTTTTATACTAGCTGCCAGGTGCCCGATACCATATTTTGTTTTGCTTTTTTAATTGGGAAGAAGAGAACACTTTCGGAAAGTGTGAGTGTTTTTTTCTTGTAAATGTTAAATGTTTTGTCTTTGAAATGACAAAACAACAAAACAATGCCAACATCAAACAACACTTTCTGTCGGAAAATATGTAATTTCACACATACGGATTAAGACAGTGACTGTCCCAATTCTTCCAGATTCACTCTGTTCAGTATAGGTACAGAACCAAATATGTTTGAGGGCAGCCCCACTAATCCATCAGTGAAAATGAGAGAAATGTAACACCATTCAGAAAGCATGGTCAAGAATGGCAACAAAAGGAACCTTTAGTCCTTCTGTTGCTGCTAAATTCAACTGACCAAACAGACTAAATATCTCCAAAAGCTGAAAAGATCTGTGCCAATTTGGCTCTTTATCAAAACAGATACAAATCTGGCAGTAACGGACACATCAGTCCTGAACAACATTCACACACTTTCACTTCAAATCAATGAAAAGCAAACAAGGATGGATCAGTGTGGCTGCATACTTTGGTTTAATAAAAAACAGATATACAAACACACACAGAATTCACTTACTTTGGTTTAGGTGACGAGACCTCAGCCAACCATGTTTATCTGGATCTTACTTCTGTAACTTCTGTCAACAATCCCACCATGTTTGTTTACAGCTTTTAAATGATTTCACTACTTTGACATGTTCTATAAGAAAACTCATTTATGTCACTCTAAGCACCAAGGAAGGTAATGCACCATTGTCTTCAGAGACATGAATGGTTGGGTCCAGTGATGTTTTCGTTTTATCTTAATGGACCATTTGCAGCTTCCATAAAAGCACAATAGGAAGCAAATGAAGTGGACTGGAGCAAATAGACTGTACTGTCTCAGGCACCTCTGCAATGCTGGGCAAGGATTAGGGTTAATTCAGCATCACTGCAAACACTGAAACACATTTTTTGATGTAGCCTAGATGTGTAACACATATAGAATTACAGATGTTAGACCTGTTCAGGAACAAAAAAAGAAACAATAGAAATGTCATATATCCATACTAGAGACGCGCAACAAATCAAAGGGGGAGAACATTTAAAGCATTTGATGGACTATACATCATTTTTAATGTACCAGGGGTGAACTCAGAAATGCTACTCTGGTGTTCTGCCTAGGGGCCTTAAACCATACTGCACTCTATATCCCTTTATACCCTGATCTCATGTTCACAGTTGGGTGGTGAGATAAGAAAATATAATGGAATTAGATAGCAGATACTTTAACAGATTACTTACTGGAATGCGAAACCAATGCAACAGTCCTACAAAACAACATGCACATGCAAATATGTTTGAATATAAATCTTAAAATAATGCTTCTTTTTGGCGTTTGTGTCCACAGTCAGATGAGAGGATGCCATACATTTTATTTGTGAAATAAATGCTATGTGCACTCTGGTTGGTCAAACCCAGCTCCAATGTGTCAGCAAACTGCTCCTTCAGACAGCTTTGGAGTTGCTGGAACACATGTTCCAGTCTCTGAGCACGGCTGGGTCAAGAACGTCCCACTGAAACTGATATGAATCTTCTCATCTAACTCTGGATGTGACAGCAAACAACTATATTTCACAAAATGCTTGAGTGTTCCTCTGAGTAAGCTACCCAACACTGCTTTTGTAAAATATAATCAGTAGCCTCTAGTACACCCTTCGGCAGCAAAGACCTTTTAAGGGGGAACTTTGTATTGATTGCGGACTCCTGACACCCATCAGATCGCTAAGGGCACAAGCAGCCCAGGCTTTATTGGCCCAGATGTTGGTGTGCAGCACAGAACCTGAACCAGTATGCAATTTATCCTGTAGATTTTTGTCATTTATTTCACAGGAGGAAATAAAAGCCGCAGTAGTTCAAGTGTAATGTCTAAACCAATGGTTTTGTGATGTGTGCAATTTGCAATTAATAGAGAAATATGTTAGAAAACAAAGTCTAAAAGGCTTGGTCACCTATGCATCCTGTATCAGCTCAATAGAGAGCCTCCAGCCATATTTTTAGAATGTATTTAATATATGTAGATGTTTTACTATCTTTGTTTTCTGATGTTTTTTGTTTTTTTTTGAAAATGTTAATGACAATAAAAACTTGATAATATCATTGTTGACTAGAATTATATGCCTAGCTGTGAAAACATGAGAAAATTTGTGATTCAGTGGTTCAGATGGTAGAGAGGGGTGGCCAGTGATTGTAAGGTTGGTGGCTGGAACCCTGGCTCCGACTGTGTTAAGTGTCCTTGAGAAAGAAACTGGACCGAGGCAGAAATTTCACAACAACCACGACAGCCTTCTGGCCAGTTGGGCCTTCATGCCCCTCAAAAAATGATTAGCCTTACAGCCACAGTGGCCTTGTTGCCCCGCCCGCACTGCTCCAGCTGATTTAGCCATTTTCTCCTCTGCCTCTTTCCCATCTTTATGGACACCTGTATCTTTTCTTGAGATTCTGATTGGGCAACATCATATGAGTCACGGTACACACAACCAGTAGTGGGTTAGATTATGAGCCTGGTATGAATTTAAGTGTTACAGAGAAAGCGAGAGACAGAGCGCCCAGGACGAGCTCGAGAAAGGGAGCATGTGAGCAGACAGAAGTGGACAGAAGTGTCGACATGATATAAGCTTTCTTTTGATCATGAAGCCTGAAGTTACTCTACAATGGCAGTGACACGGAGCAGAGATGATTCAATAGACCTTTTTCACAGCAGCTATTCTGACACGAAATAGGAGAGTAAGCACAGGTGTGACAAACCATTAAGTCAGTGTGCTGCTATTGTGTGTTGGCTCACTGGAAAGGCTCTGCTATACTAACAGGACCTTAACTGACATCACCGGTAAAAGCTGTGTTCACCCTAGTATTTTGTATCAACATGGCTGTTGTGAAACGTTTATAGGACTCTTTTGTTACAGACATTTTGACTTGTAATCACAGGAAAATCACAGGTTTTGCTAATATGGTTGCGTTCTATTTAAGAACATTTTCAAAAACCTACCTTGGCGAGTGCGAAAGCTGTCAACTGAACTCTGGTGCGGACCAAACAACTGGACCGAGTCCACCTGAAAAGATGGCTCTCAGTCCGCTTCCAAACAGACTCAAACCTGGCCTAAAGCAAGAATGTGTATGCTTATTATGACAAAATTGCAAATATCTAAAAAAAAAAGAGATAAAATAATGAAGTGATGACATTTTATATCTAAAAGGTCAAAGGTCAACTTCATCATAATGTTCAGCTCTCTATCAGTCCTCTGTAATGCTCTGTAAAAATAGTCCCTAAGTTAAGACAGCATGTTTCTCTCACTACTCTCACTTATCACTCTTCCTAACTGGATGCTAGTGTCCACAAGAGATCAACAACTGCTTCAGTTTGAAATCTTGTTTCCGTGAGGGACGACATATGTGAGGGTCATGTTAAAGTTGGCAGAACTTTGGAGATTTCTGCGGTTTGCATCTGGCAGTTGTGATGGCACCGTAGTACGTGCTTCACCATTGCAGGAATCTGCACTCTGAGTGCACTCTTCTAGTTCATCTTATTATTATCCTCATCACCTGTACTTTTCCTACTGTGTGTGTGTAAAGTGTGTATCATAGTTAGAGCTCAGTAATGCGACAGGAAATGTCATGTTGAAAATAAAAACCTTTTCCCTCGGCAGAAACTTTGACTCGCAGTAAGAAAAGTAGTATAATTAATAACTGCCGACCACATGATGATTATATTCAATCTAGGTGTGCTGGCTCCAGGGGGCCCTGATATAGCGCACACTGGCTCACTGGGGGGACATATATGGAACTGAGGTGTCATTAATGTCGTAACTGTTATGATGAATCACAGTGCCTGTTGAAAAGGGCCAATGGGCCCAGATTGAAAAAAAAAAAAACCCTCATTATATGGCCTCATTCAAAAACAATGGTACCACTTGACCAAATGAAGTCTTGGCAACTATTTGGCTGGTGAATTTTAATTTCCAAAGCACAGTCCAACCTTGTCAGCAGTGATCCATGTATGACAGGCAGTGTACTCTCTGATCAGAAAATGTTCCTATTCACTACACTGGGTGGCAGTGTGCACCCACTTCTCTCGATTCATTCTGTGTTACAGTAATAGTCAGTGACTAGTGACTGCAATCACAACAAGCACAAGCACCTGAAAGCGATCCACCACGCTGCAACCGACCTCCTGACATCTGTTAACGCTTTCAACAACTTAGTGATTTAAACAGGAACAGGCAACAGCTGTCACTTGCAGAACACAACACTTGTATGCCCACAAAAAAAAACAAGACATGATTTCACAGTACAGGAAGTCTTTTTTCTCACAATTTCATCTGCCTCTCTTTAAAACACACACCCCCATATACACGCATTAAACTTTTCTCAAGCCCAACACATTTTATTTTGACACTTTGCCTCCCCCTGTTTAATTCTACAATTACACTGGCAATGACTTTGAGAGTCACAGCCCATAAATACCCCGCTCACTGGCCCTGATAATTACACACTCACTGAACTGGAGATATTTTAATGGATAAACTCGCCTTTAACGCGACAAAGATTTTGCTTTTGGTGAAGCATTTAACTATGCTAAGAGAATCAGAGCACAGAAGATTTTAACATTTGCAAACAAAGTCTGAAAGAACTCGGAAAGTAAATTAAATGTTTTCATCTCAGGAAACCAACGTTTCTGACCTGAGTTTCTTCCTCTGTCTGCTTGTGTTTGAACCGGAAAACTACAGCACTCTGGTGAGAATGGATGGCAAGAGGTCAGTATGTGTTACTGGCACTGTTTCCCACCTCTGTGTGCTGTGCTGCAGCACTAACGGGCTGCCTGCAGCATGTATTGTTCTGGACAAAAATACAACTAAATTGGGGTTATTTTACTAGGTTGACAGACTTTTTTATTAGAGGAAGTTATCTGCAAAATACAAACATTAGACAGAAATCAAATTCTGATTTATTTTGGATTAAAGGAAAGTGCTTGTTTTGAACCAGGTGGCTAGAGAGTCTCGGCTTTTATGCAAATCATGTTTAAATGACGTTCAGCCAACTCCTTGGATCAGCCACAACACTCCAGCAAACACGCAACAAACAAATGCACACAACACAGACTGACTGAGTGTTTACACAGGCTTCAGTGTGGATGCATTGTGAAACTGGACAGTTCTTATTTTTTGCTTTTCATGTCTTTAAATAAGACAGCCGACAGATATGACAAAACAATAAAAGGCATAAATTCAGCAGCATATCACAAAAATCTAAAGCAAATGGATTATCAGCGGTGGAAAGTGACTAAGTACTTAACTACATTTTTGACTCATAGTTAACTTCATTATTTCCATTTTCTGGTACACTGTACTTCAGCTCAAAAACATCTCTGCGGGTAATATTGTACTTTTGACTCCATTTTGTTGATAACTTTAGTTCCTGATTACTTTGAACATTCAGATTAAAAATACAAAATCTAATTAACAAATAAATGATCATGTGTTATCATTAGGGGTGTCACAGTTTCAATTCTGAATTGAAAATCGACCAAAAGCAGTCCTGCCAGTATTGTTTTCCTCTCCACTCTCATCTTCTTGTGGGCGTTCGGCATGTGTCCAAAGAGAAAAAAGAAACACTTCAAAGATGACACAGTGTAGCTTACTGGTAGTCTGCAGCAGCACCTTTCACTGCTGGAGTCAGAGATTTATCCGATTCTTGGACTGACCCTCACTGTCCACTGATGCTACGATGATCTAGCAGTAAGCTCAGTGTTTCCACTGTGGTAAGTAGTGTTTCTCATAACTCCGCTTTGAAGAATCCATGAAGACACCATGGTAAAAAATATGGCAGTTAAATCATACTTGATACTATCTAGCCTATTTTTTAAAGAAGAGTTTGAAAATGTAAATGACAGTTGTCAGGGAATAAAACCAATGATCTTTACAAATCAGAACTTGATATGGCATAGTAAAATCAAAAATTTAATCAAATTATTACCTTAAAATCCCAGCTGATTAGTCAATTAATAGATTAGTTGATCGAAAGAAAATTAGACCGTTTTTCTTTGTCATCTATGATAATAAATCAGGAGACGTTGGGTTTTTTACTGTTGGTTGCACAATAGAAGTAATCTGATGATGTTGCTTTGGGCTCTGCAATTATGATGTGCAATTTTAATATTATTTTGACATCATAATCAATTAACCGTGAAATGATTGGTGATGAAAATAACAGTTAGTTGCAGCCCTACTGAGCAGTAACAATTAGCTCCACCAGCTTTAACATTAAAATGATGTACACATCATTGCATCATAATCCAATAAGATAATACACATTTTAGAAAATGGGCCATTCTGCATAATGACTGTTCTGTATGTTAAGAACTTAAGATGTATTTTGATGATACTTTTCACTTTTTAAAAAATGCATGCCTGACTAACACAGTATTTCCACATGGAGTACTTCTGAGTATCCTACTTCTTCAACCGCTGCGAAAAACCCTCTTCAACATCATGGCATGAGCAAAAGTCAGATTCACATACCCTGGTCCCTGGTCTCCATCTGTTAGATAACCTCAGTCCTGATTATCTAATGTTGCAGGCCAAATACAGTATAAAGACGCACTACAATAACAGCTGCATTTTACAACCAGAACTAAGCCTTGGCATTGAATCTGGAAAGGAGAAAGTTTATGATTTTTTTTAGAAATGTCAGTGAAATCTAAACAGAGTTTTATTAGGCTCCATTAAACAAAAAAATACTTTGAGTATACACATCAAGGAACACAGATTACATCTACGTGCCATTTCATTTTGAAGGAAGGACGACTTTCTATGCCATACAACAATCTCAACACCCACAGTGCACCAACCTGAACCTGGATGAAAATATCCAAATCCCTAACTGAACCAATTGTACTAGTCTATATGGGATTAACACCCCAAATTAAAATTAAGAACACGCACAGCTTGGAGTCCACAGAAACACAACACACAATCAATGCTGCGCTGAAATAGACTGATTTTCACTTTTAATTAGGATCCAAGAAAGAGCAATACAATTCTACAAACACCTTAAAGCCAATGAGCCCAGCTCCCACCATTACACAGCTACTCACGGGAGAAAATGGAGACAAGTCCTCTCAGTAAACTGGTCATGTGGCTCAGCTCATCGACAGCACACAGCCTCGGCACAAACCTCATGCAAGCTCGACCACCCAAATTATAGCCATCGAGATGGAAAAGTTAATACCGAGGGAGATTAACCGGGCACTGTGAGCAAAGACACGAATGACCACATCCTGGCCATTGAGAATGGTGGACACAGACAAACCTGGCAACCCAGAGTTGTTCTGCCAAGAGGTATGAACAGAGAGACAGAGTGACACATTGGTTTTCTATGTAGAGTGGGAACCTAACAGGTGACAGAGCTCGTTCTCTGCAGTGGCACAACAAAGGCATGGAGTGTTTTCAAGAGCTAAACAAGGATGATGGCTTCTGCAGTTCTGAGTTGAGTTTTCCGCTAAAATTGGACTTCCAGCAGCCCATCTGTTCTGCTACATTCAGGTCTGACATTGTGCCATTTCGCTCTTTTTAAACAAAGGTCACTTCGAAGTCTATGGTCAGCTCTTATCACTTGATGAGTGAGCCATGACCAAAACAAGAGCAGCGTGGGGGCAGGCATTTGGCATAAAATTCAGGAATGATGGAAAGGGGCTATTATAAAGGACAAACTCTCTCTGTCCCCAACTTGGACTTACATGGTTCAGATTTCTGCACAGGGTTCATTCTTCTAAAGCCCAGTTGTCTGAAATATTTCCAGGAATGGATGTCCATGCAATTTAAGTCGCATGTTCTACTCTTTCTCTAAGTTATATCCATTTTCAGTGGGAATATTTTTAGACTATGTCTAAAATACTAAGGATTAAAATTAAATACTGCCCTTTCCGTCTTCAACTCCATACCCAATCCATGTCCCAATGGCTTCAGGATATCATGTGGTTTTCTTTTTAATGGGGAAAGATCGGGTATGAACTGAAATTGCAGCCCTTTGTAACATATTACAGCTCACTGAGGGTCCAGACTAAACACATATCCTCTGAGGTTATTGTAACTTCTGACTTCTCCTTTTTCTTACCTCCTGACGATCGATTGGTTCATCATGCTGCTCGCACATGTTCATACTGTGATCCACAGTTGGGACATAATGTGGCTGAGTCAATTTCATCTGTATTCTTCTCGTGGATCTGCAAAAACAGAACAGATGCATTCATCTACAAAATGCTTCAGAACATAATTTGCTTACGAATCTATTGTGTCATGTAGCACTGCTTCATTAAGCAAGGTTAGCTGTGGGCAAAAATCACTGTTGTAGCACAACATGCAAACAGAAGAAGGGAATAATACCAGCAAGACAAACCCCAGTTCAGCCATTCTGTATATGTGCATTTGCAATATGTGTATGACACCTAGGTGCTGATGGACGACATGGATTTTATAAGGATGGCGTGAACATTGCAGAAAGCTCAAATGAGCAGCTGTGACAGAGCAGAGCACAGGTGAACCACTAACTGATTTGTGTGTTACTTTACACAAAGCAAGAGCTGATGCAATGATCCCTCTAGAGTGACAGGCGTGATGATTCTTACCAACAATAACCATAAGCCGGCAGTGATGTTACACTGCAGCTTACACCAAGCATGTAGCATTTAAGCTACAATTGTCTCTCCTGGTTGTAAATTTAAACCAAGGCAAGGCTTTTTACAAGCTGCAAAGTAAGGTGCAACCCCTGTGTGTGTTTGAATCAACTAATGTTCTGGGTGAAAATAGTCAAGAGCACTTTGAAAGATTAAATTATTAACTGAGCCACAGTCAGTCTGACACATCATGGAAAGCACTTCTAATTTCAGCAATTCTAATGAAAGAATTTGCAATTTAACACCGGTTTACAGGTGCAGGCGGCATTTGTGAAACTCTTTTGCTGAATTATTCATGCCATGTCTTCAATGCAAGAACATAATCTGTGCAGTATAGATAGGCTCTGCTCAGACAGTCTCTGTAATATGTAACAGATAGAGGGGATCGAAAATAATCTATTTGATCATTAATTAGCCTCCTCCTGCTGTTAAACTGGGCTACAATCAAAGCTAACTCTTCTCTTTCCCAATAAAAACATGTATTTCTTGAAATTCTGCAAAAGACTGGGAGGTAATGAATACTGTAGTTTTTTTATTTCAATGAAACATGTTGTGGGTCTTTTTTGCAACAAAATAAATTAAAATAATATAAAACTATTGCTGCAACGATTAATCCATGAATCAATTATTGATTGATTATCAAAAGAATAGTCAACTATTTTGCTAATCAATTAATCACTCAGTCATTTTTGATTTTAAAAAGTCTGATTCCCTGATTTCAGTTTCTTAAATGTGAATATTTTCTGGTTTGTTTACTCTTCTCTGACAATAAACCGAATATCTTTGGGTTGTGGACAAAACAAGACATCTGAACATCATCTTTCACTTTTGGAAACACTGATCAATATTTTACACCATTCTCTGACATTTCTGGACCAAACAACTAACTGATTAATGGAGAAATTTCTCAACAGACTGATCAATAATGAAAATAATTGTTACAGGAAAGACTTGAAAAATAGGTCCAAACATGACGTACGTCCATGTGCTCCACATGTTTGGACCTATTTTTCAACTGACAAGATTATGACAGGATTGATTAATCAATTAACCAGTAATTTCTTAAGACTGAAATATCAAATTTCTCTGATTCCAGTTTCTTAAATGTGAATATTTCCTGCTTCTATGACAGTAACTTGAATATATTTCCACTTTGGACAAAACAAGACATTTGAGGACATCATCTTGGACTTTGGCAAACACTAATCGACATTTTTCATTATTTTCTGATATTTTAAAACAAATAACTATTAATTGATTAATCAAGAAAATAATCGACTATGAAAATAATCGCCCGGGGCCTCACTGGAGAAAAAAAATCCTAACTGCTTGTCCTATCTTAACTTAACTTTCAAAGATAAACAAAAATCTGGTCTTCCTTTTACAGAAGCAATTCATATAAACTCATAGCTGTGTCCTATCATATCTCAAACCTTGTATCTTATCTCAAGAAATTCTACCCTGACAAGCCTCTAAACGCTCCGCTCTGAGCACAGTCTCCCAGCTTTCATTGCTAAAACTGTGTGGAAACGATAAGAGAGTTTAAAAAACACTCTATCGCCAAACCAATCCAAAGTCTTTAGGGAGGCTCTTCATACTGGGGTGGTGACATTGTGTGATTGCTACTGGGGAGAACCATGAGGCGGGGCATCATTTCCAGTAAAGCATGTTCTCGAAAGAATGTAAGGGGTGGAGGTTTGTCAGCTGTTGTTCTCATTTAGAATTCCCCAGACAAATAAATCAATCCTAAATATAACTGTAACTTCTATCTGTGTTTACAGTGGACATGGGACTGTCTGTATCCTTGACAATGGCCCTCTCACATCACTTGTCATTAGCTAGCTAGCTTGTTCAATGTACAAGAAAAGACAAGCTTTCAATTTCAGCTTTGATGAGTTGGAGGCATTAATTGTGTTGTGACGAAGAGGAAACCACACCTTTAAACTCCACAAAGTTTACTTCCCAGGTACTGGCCTAGGATTATATCCCATTAATACATGGTCAGTAAAATGAAAGCATCATCATTGGGTTTGAGCAGCCTTTCAATTATAATATTTCAGTGTTCATGTTGTTACCATCTTCTTTGTCACTGCAATAAATCCTATCCTAAGATAAGATAGGATTTTAGACTTTCAGGAGCTGAAAATTGTATTTGAATAAATGGATGATGGTGTCAATGAAAATAAAGTGGTTTTATTTTTCATCTGTTAAGCATCTTTTAACTTTATCTTATATAAAGAGAAAATCAATAATAGATCCATTGTATAAAAGAACTGACAGCATTGCTCTGATGAAAGATCTTCCACCCAGTAATCATGATGCTCACAAAGAAAGCATCTGTATGTCACAGTGGGGTCATCTTCATGAGGACATCATTAGTCCGACTTCGTGCTCTGAACTAAACACAGAAATGAATTCTATTCCAATGCACTGCTCATTTACTGCAATGTAGCCTTCTGACTCTCCTACAGTAAATGTCACAGCGGATGCATGTGGGCAAACTGAAACTGACAGGAAATTCAACTGCAAATAGGCTGTGCAAGTTTTGATGCTACGGAAAATTGCAGCAATCAAGAGGAACTTCATTTCCCATCCTGCACTTGACAAAGCCATCTTTTCCTCCCCTTGATGTCTGATGTAAATGTATAAAATGAGAAATTCTATGAAAAAGGCCACAATCAGGTAATAACATACCACTTATTTCTTTGTATTAACCAAAAACTTCTATGTACTTTTAAGTGCCATGGGTTATGTGTGCTGTAGTGAGTGACTTCATACTAGCTGACAGCTGTATGACAGCATGACAACTTAATATATACGAGTTCATGTGCATCATTCTTACCAGTTCTGAAATAAATATATACTTGGCTATTTTTGACTTTCCATGTCAGCAACTGTACAGATCAGAGGTTGAATTTTAAAATCTGCTTGTTCACTTCAATCTTACTCAACATGAATGAGAATCACACCCACGAGTGTGGTACACTGAACCTGATCATTAAAAGGATAAATGCTGAAGTCCTCATCCATCTGCTTTTTGTGTTTGTGTTCTGCCACTCTTTTTGAGAATTCAGATTACAAACAGATTTTCTGGTGTATACAGAGAATGATGAAAGCCTGCTGCAGTCTGCAAGAGAACTTTGTACATTTATTTTCCCATGAGACAGCAACACCCAACATACTGTACAGCCATAAAAAAAACTGGACAGGAATGGTTTCAAATTATCCTGGAGTTGTGGAGTAGTCGGAACCACTACCTCAGTCCAATTGAGAATTTGTGGCAGGAATTGAAAATTGCTTTTCACTTACAGTCCCCATGGCACATGAAAGAGTTTGGGCAGTTTTTACAAGGAATAATGTGGGGGAGAACGTATTGTCTGAATGTGCAAGGCTGGCAGACCTACCTACACAGACTCCAGGCTGTAATTCAGGGTTGCCATGCCCGTGGTTTTCAGGCTACTTTTGGACCATAGCCGCAGGTTATTTGTTTGCTGGTTGGGTAGACGTGTTTTGCCTGCAGATTACATAAATAATCAATTCATATTTTGATTGAAATTATTTATTTATTCCCACATCCTGCCAAACTGATCAGCACATACACACATATACATGGGAAACACCAACATACACACACACATAGTGCTATGCTGCAGAGATGAAGAGAGTATATTTTATTTACACTGTATCTAGGGTTGCCACCTTCAGTGTGGAAAAATATAAAGGATGTCTTGACAGTAACCCCAGGCACGGAGAGACAAATCAAGCAGGGGGTCTTGGGTTCCTCCCTCGTGAAATTTTGTGTTTCAGGTATTTTATTTCCTGTATTCTGGTGATTTTTTTTTATTTTTTATTCACCAATTTGTGCTTTTTATGCATCAATTTCAAAGTCCTCTGCTACTCTGGACATGAATGTAAATGAAATGAAGAGTTAATAAGAGTAAAGCACGGCCGCTTCAGTTATATTAAGGATTCAAACATCATATCACAGACACTTGGCAAAGTGTTTGATCTGTCAAAATAAATCCGGGCCTCTGGCCTTGTACTTGCTCTTGGTCCACCTAGACGACAGAAAATATTTTATGGCAAATTGCACAGTTTGCCTTGTACTCATTCCCACCGACAGGACCGATCGACTCGTGGTCTGTCTGCCTTTAGATCTATGTTTGGACAGCTTCTCTTTTTTACAGATGGACTGAGCCGTGCATGTAAATAAGGGACGAATTCCGCCCTGTATTGATTCAATAAGGGGCAGTGCATTTCACTTTTCAATATAGGTCAGGTGGCAACCCTTGCTGTATCTAATAACAAAAACCCAAAAGGGAAAACTGCTTTCAGTGCTGGCACACTAACTATTTCTGGTGTTAATTTGTTGATATTATAATACATTTGGCAATGACAGCAATTATGTTTGACTCTAAAAGCAGTATTCAAGGTTTGGCAGGGGTATATTTTGAGTTTTGGGCTGAATTTATCGGGCGATGGGCTGGTTTTGATGTAACATTTGGCTGGTTTTGTCATAGACCTTGCAACCCTGCTGTCGTTGTTCCCAAAGGTGCCTCTTCTAAATATTGGCTGAGAGCTTAGGCTATGTTAATTTATTTTTCCCACAACTGTACTTAATTTGGCAAGGTTTGTTTGCATTTTGACATAAAGACACAGCTTAATCACATCGACATTCATTGTAGTAACATTTCATTCCCCTGTAAAACACCTACCTGAGAGGCTCATGCTTAAATTAGCTACTTAGCATAGTTCAACAGGTGTTCATCACTACTCCAGTTTTACGTTTTCTTCAAATGATAATAACTGTTCCACTCGTTTAAACGTCAAATTACCCATCGGTTTACAAAGCAGCTGGCAACCTTCACAACAGTAAACTGTCTTTTCTTCCCCATGTGGACGCACAGCTTCAAATTATCTAACATCTACATGGGAACTCCAGACTCGCGAAAGATCTCGCGAGAGTGATCATTTTAATTTATCTTTCCCTAATTCTAACCTAGTGATTTTTATTCTTAACCTAAGAAGATATTAACCACAGCATTATAATGTTATAAAATATCATTAATTTGTACACTGGTCCATAATGAAGAATCAACGTGTACAAATCTCGCGAGAAGTTCACACATGTAGCGTTCCTTTCTAGCAAAGAACTTAGAAGAAGTTTGACAAAACATTTAAGCTAGTTCGAGATGAACAGTGCCTTACCTGCAAGGTAGACGAGATCGGGCTGCTTCAGCAGGAGGTGAAGCCTAAAAGCTGCAGTCAAGTGGGACAGTTTCCAGCAGACTTCGGGAATATAGAGTACAAGAAGTGACACTAACATCCGGTTAGCTCACCTGTAGTTTATCTGTAGTCTGCAGACCACCTTCATAGCTGAAGAAATAAAGTGTGTTCTTGATCGCTGATTGAAGTTGAAGTAGAAGAGATCCCCCTATTGTCACGTGAACCTCTGTTCTTTTATCTGCCTTGTAAAGCACTTTGTAACTGTTCGTTTTATAAGTCACATATAAACTTTATTATATCATCCACAAAATATATGCTTGTTGACAGATTAAAACTTAATTGCACGACATATATCCCGTGTTAAATATTGCAGTTACACAGAAAATTTGTATTTTCACATGACGTTTGTTGTCAAAATTAAAGACTAATCGGAGTGGTCGGTGGAGAGCAGCAGTCTGTGGTGGCCGCCTCCATCTCGTTGTTGCTCGATGCCAGAGCAAGTTGCAATCAAGTCGGACACAAATATGCAGCCTTAAATGTTTTCTATTTACTTAGTCTCTTTTTGTTTGCTTGTTGTTTGTTTGTTTGTTTGTTTTACCTAAAACATTTAAAAATATATTTCACACACACAGCCATTATTTTGACAGCTTTTTTGTTTTGTAGAAGATCGTTATTGTTCTTTTCAAAAATGCAATTTTGTACAGTTACAGCCATTTTTGCTGTTTGAAATGGGTTGCCATTAAGTAACACTAAGAGTCAAGTTAACATCAGACAACCAACCTTTGACCGGATGTGGTCTTTTGGCTTTTATTTTGAAATTCGTCAGCGGAAGTGTGGCGTTTAATTTCTTTTAA
Source organism: Lutjanus campechanus (assembly GCA_027495735.1). NCBI lineage: Eukaryota > Metazoa > Chordata > Actinopteri > Lutjaniformes > Lutjanidae > Lutjanus > Lutjanus campechanus. Next base: position 39,299 of record JAJHUR010089398.1, read on the forward strand.
CTTGATTCTGTGGGTTAATCTAGGAGCGCTGCTGATGCTGCCAGCCACAATTACCTGACACTAAGTGTTAGAAACTAGAGCCGAGAGAGACACGTCTCTATTTTGTTATATTTATTACATCCTTTGAAAGTAAACTGGAAACAGTATATGAAATATGTTTTTTTTCTCAGTTTCCATCCTAAACTATATTTTCGGACCGGAGAACCAGCACTTTGCAGGGATGGATCCAGCTGGAGAGCTTTTACGCATCGCACATCTTGGAGCGTCGACGCAGATTACAGTGTAGAAAATTTTTTTTTTTTTTTTAAAACTTAACGGAAAATTAGAGTGAACCGTAGCCTATATCATGAAGTACGGATGGGTGGTCCTCACTGCT
>JAJHUR010089398.1:39694-90978 GCA_027495735.1 Lutjanus campechanus
ACATATATCCCGTGTTAAATATTGCAGTTACACAGAAAATTTGTATTTTCACATGACGTTTGTTGTCAAAATTAAAGACTAATCGGTGTGGTCGGTGGAGAGCAGCAGTCTGTGGTGGCCGCCTCCATCTCGTTGTTGCTCGATGCCAGAGCAAGTTGCAATCAAGTCGGACACAAATATGCCTAGCCTTAAATGTTTTCTATTTACTTAGTCTCTTTTTGTTTGCTTGTTGTTTGTTTGTTTGTTTGTTTTACCTAAAACATTTAAAAATATATTTCACACACACAGCCATTATTTTGACAGCTTTTTTGTTTTGTAGAAGATCGTTATTGTTCTTTTCAAAAATGCAATTTTGTATAGTTACAGCCATTTTTGCTGTTTGAAATGGGTTGCCATTAAGTAACACTAAGAGTCAAGTTAACATCAGACAACCAACCTTTGACCGGATGTGGTCTTTTGGCTTTTATTTTGAAATTCGTCAGCGGAAGTGTGGCGTTTAATTTCTTTTAACTTGATTCTGTGGGTTAATCTAGGAGCGCTGCTGATGCTGCCAGCCACAATTACCTGACACTAAGTGTTAGAAACTAGAGCCGAGAGAGACACGTCTCTATTTTGTTATATTTATTATATCCTTTGAAAGTAAACTGGAAACAGTAAATGAAATATGTTTTTTTTCTCAGTTTCCATCCTAAACTATATTTTCGGACCGGAGAACCAGCACTTTGCAGGGATGGATCCAGCTGGAGAGCTTTTACGCATCGCACATCTTGGAGCGTCGACGCAGATTACAGTGTAGAAAATATATATATTTTTTAAAAAACTTAACGGAAAATTAGAGTGAACCGTAGCCTATATCATGAAGTACGGATGGGTGGTCCTCACTGCTGGGTTTACTGGTTTGCTCAGTTTCAGCCTCCTCGCTGTGGCTATTGGGACTGATTACTGGTACATCATCGATGTGAATGACCACACGGGTCCAAACGACCTGAGTTCACATTCTGGACTATGGAGAATTATTGAAGGTATGTCAACTCAATTTAAATCTGTACGTTATCTAGTTTGTGTACGCGTCTATGGTCTTTCTACTCAGGTATGGTGAGTGAGCTGTGATAAAATCGGACGCAGACCTCGGTTTTTCCAGAATAACTTTTGCGCTGCTTCTCGTTGTGGGGAAATTTTCATAAACCTTTATCATCGTGTGGCATCAACAGTCTTGTGCGTAAAAAGCACTGAAGGCTCGATCATAAGGTGCCATAATTGGAATGAACTTGTAACCTCGGAACAAGACATATTCTGACAAATAACAGCATTGATCTGTCATGTTGACAGAAGAGGAAAATCGATGTAATGTGTTACATCTGGTGCTGTTAAGACATGTCACAGATTGGTCACGGATAATGGGTCTGATGTTGCTGCGTTACCGCGCTCACATGTACCACGACTCCACGGCAGAAGCTATATTTGCACCGATTTATTCCTCATTACCCCAAGCTCAGATGCAAGAAACAGTTGCAGTGAATATCGTGTGAATCCTTTGACACTGATGCACACATTCCTTTGTCGCTCTTTATTTTACAGTAAACTAATAAGACATAATAAGTCGTGCTTTGTATCAAATTAAACAAAAAATATATGTTCTTTATTAAACAGTATTAGACTTTATTAGAGGGTAATTAGGGACACAGCACAGCAGAAATGTATTGTAAACTAAACTGAAATCACGTATCTCCTGCGCACCCTCTTCAGCTTGTCCCGTACAAATGGCAGAGTAACCAAGACTGATGCCTACCTCTTTGATCAAATCACATTATCTGCCTACAGTATTGCAATAAGTCTGTGCAGTTACTAGGGTGACCAGACTTCCTGAAAAATTCAGGACAGTCCTGAATTACAATCAGTCGTCCCAAATCCAATCCTGTCCCGTTTGTCCCAAAAATTAACTGTTATTGTAAGAGATAATATGAACATATGAATATGTGAATATTCTGATCAGATCAGTTATGAAGGCTATAATGCCTGCTTCTAGTCATTAAAATGTGTTTGGTTTTTTTTTTTGTGAAGCACGTTGGAGTATTATTGATGTGTTTTCACTTGTCTATTGCACCGATTATTATCTTAAATAACAGATTGTTGATGTTGTTCAGCCTATTTAAACCAGATGACAGAGTGCAGTTGTCACAGGAGGAATTTGCGAGCTTCAAAAGCTTCAAAGGCTTAATGACCTGATCTTATCTCCTGAAAAGGCATTCAAAATGACTGTAACACACCTGTCACCTGTGACATGATGCTGTTCTTCATATCATCCCCACAATTTTTAAGTGATCGTCATAACATTAATAAAAAAAAACTGGATCGGATTAAGAGATGCTCCTCTAAATTATTCACTACACTTTAATCTTTGTGATATGACACACTCATCCCCAATTCCCCTCAATCATTTGGTCATTCATAGACAATATATTCCTCTACCTCTATAACTTTGGCTTTCACTTGATAGATCTTGTTCACATATTGAAATGGAAAAGTAGCAGAGATGTAATTTCACTTCAGTTTACAGCACAGGGCCCCATTTCCCAGAGTCCCCTTAGCGCTACATGCATTGTAAACTGTACCTTAAGATCTCCCTTAAGCTCATGGGCTGTTTCCCAGAGTCTCCTTAGCTAAGGTATACCTTCTGAAAGTTATATGTTAAGAAGGGCAGTCTGAGCCACTTTGGAGCTGTCCTTTAGAGATGCACTCTGTTCATCCTGACACATTTTAGCCTTATTACACCAACATTATGATTTTCAAATGGACTGCTGCAATATAGCGCACATCTTTATGACAGCTAATTATCAAAACATTTCTGTGCCTGACACATCATGAGAATGTTGTCATTTCACCTACCTACTTATCCAACCAAAACAATTTGTGAAAAAATAGATATGATGACAACAAATTTGAAAGAGACCCTTTTTTTGTATGAGAACAAAATCATTCACCCATTTAACTGTAACAGTTATCCTGACCATTCAAGAAATCCCAGACTATGGCTTATATGTCCTAATTCATACTCTATTTTATAGTTTGTAGGCTATATGCTACGTATTTACTGGCACTATCACAAGGTCTCGTCTTGGCTATGATCTTTAGCTGGCATAGCTTCCTTTTCTGTAATATTAGATTGCGATTAAATGATTATGGGAATACTTGTTATATTAAAACATAATTCATCAGCCTTTAAAAGAAATGAATCGATGCATGCACGGTGGTGGAAGGCAGATCCAACTTATGATTTATCTTAGCAGCTCGTCTGTAAGAGCACCTGCTGAGGGATAGTCTGGGAAAAACTCGTAGGAGAGGAAGTTCCTTTGCAAAGGTATATTTTAGAAATCTTCGTAGAACACTAAGGTACATTGAAGCTCAGAAACGTGGCCCAGTTCAATACACTTAGTTTTTGTCTATTTTGATCCAAACTATGGCTTGTTACGTCTTATTGGAATAACAGATTAGATATATTGCATTTTCTTCCTAAGTGATAACTGTAGCAACTGTAACCCCTCACATCTATGTAAGCCCCCTGCAGTCAGCTACAGGTAAACATGCAGCAGGCTGCAGAGAGATGATAAAGCATATTTTTCCACACAGCTGCGATAAAGTTTGCTTGTTGGCTGCACAGCTTGGGGTCCCAGAACTGTACAATTTGTTGCTAATGGCGCCTACAGTTCATGCAGTGAATGCCAAGTAATGACAAAACATATGGTTTCCAGCAGTGCTCACCTGTGACATGTTGGCCAAAGTGGAACACTGTCAAACTGTCACACATGCAGAGCTGAGGAAATATGCATCATACGAGAACGTCTTTCGTTTGTTGTTAAGTCAATCAATTCTGGTGTTATATTGTATTTCTAGACATCATTATATGCATAATCCTAGGATTTAAAAAAAAAACTGACATTGTTTGGTTTCCAGTAACAATTTTGCAAAGTCCTACAGCCCTCTCTACACGTCCTGTCATGTGTGACCTTTCCCTTGACATTTCCAGGGGCAAACAGGAGCTCAGTCATCCCTTCTTTCACAGCAAATATGTCCAGCCTGTCAGAGGCAGAAAGGCACCTTCTTGGTGAGTTCTGGTTTTCTTTATCAACTGACATATAGGAGATGATAATGAAGTGGATTTAAAGTGGTCTAAAAGTCAGCTGCTGAAGAGATAACATTCACAAGTAAGAGTTTGCTGTCACAAAAGCCAGAAGACATAAGCATGAACATTTTGCAAAGGATAGTGTGTTTTCTGAGACAGCCCCTGATCACAACCTTGACAGTAATCAATTGTCAGCGGTGACAGAAGCTACCTTAAGCAAATCTCATCCTGCAAGCTGATTTTCATACTCTTGTGACAATGGGGATGAAAACCAATGGCTCCCTGGATGGCACAAATCAATCTGAAAATACAAATTGTTGTTAGCAGCAATTTTAAATCTGACAGACTTGTAGTGAAGGCAGTGTAACAAGCATAGTCCTTTAAAATCTTCAAGTACAGTCATCACTGTGTGTTTGTATGTAGGGCTGGACTATATGGACAAAATCAAATATAAAATACTTTGATTCTCATATTTACAGGTATTTCAGGGATATTGTAGGGATAACTACTGATGTTTTCACAAAATATTAACACAATGAGACTTTTGAGAAATCATTCTCAGTAATGTGGACATAATGACTAAGGCAAACAATAGAGCAGCTAGAACAGTCTGCTAAGTTCAGAAAATTGCATCACTTTGCTGTAATATAGCCTTTAAAGGTCCAGTGTGTGAGATTTCATGAGGTTGTTTTCATTAGTGTAAAATGACCTAAGAATCGGTTTGTTTTCGAGACAGGTCATCTTCCAAAGAGTCCACCATGTTTCTACAGGAGCCCAGAACAAACAAAACTGGCACAAGATACAACCTTTCATGTTTTTTGGAGTTTCTCAGGCACTGTAGGTTCTCCCAAGGCGAGGTTGAGACACGGTATTTGCAATCTGCAAGCTCAATGCTAGGGCTGTGACAGTCTCACTGCAGTGGCAAAGTCATATATTCCCACAGGATAGCAGTTTACCGTGACTGCCTTAATAATCATTTTTTTTATTGGACTTTATTGAGGCATACTCGTCGTAAGAGTAGTGTTGCTGCTTCACGGAATAAGGCAGTGCATAATGTGTGTGTGTGTGTGTGTGTGTGTGTGTGTGTGTGTGTGTGTGAGGTTACGGTGTGTCAGTTAATAAACGCTGCAGCTCATCAGGACCAAGAAAAGACTTGTCTGTAATTTCCCAACTGCTGGAAAAGTGAAGGAGGTTAGCACCAAATTAAGCTGATTAGGAAAGGCTAATACTAACGCTAATGCTAGTGTTGTACCTTTACAACGCTGGCTCTGGGGTGCTCGCATCGCTTTCAGAAGCTTTGTTATCCAGCCTTGAACTGCAGCGCCTTTTCTGAGATGTGGTAAAATAAATCCACAATGATAAATCCAACACCAAATGTCATCTGTAGTTATTTATCCATTTTTCTGTCTTGACAACAGTTGTTGTTTTTGTTAGCATGTTGTTAACCGTCCACCAGCAATCCCAAGATGCCTCGGTTTTAGTCTGTCAACTGATCAGAGGCTGTGTTCCTGACTTGTCAAACAATCAGGCACTGTGCATCTGAATTCTGTGTGACAGTGCTGACCCATAGATGTATTAAAAGATTAATGTGCTGATCTCAGCCTGTCGAAATAAAATATGCACCGACAAAAATAATGATCTCAACCCCATGGCAGACATCACACTGGAACTTTAAAACCAGGAAAAACATTTATGCTGCATCATGATATAACAACATCCAAAATCTAAGATATATCAATATAAATATATTGCCCAGCCCTATTTGTATGTGCCTATGCATGTTTGCAGGCTTGCACAAGGTGGTTGTCATCATGTTGCCCCTCAGCCTGGTCCTGCTGGTGTTTGGCTGGATCTTTGGACTCGTCAGTTCGTTGGCCAGCAGTCCCAAGCTGCTGGTTGGATCAGCATCCTACTTTCTCTTCTGCAGTAAGTCCACACAGAATTTGGATTGTCCTTGTTTTTGTGAGCCTGTAGCAATTATGTGTGCTTTGCCTTAAGGCCGGTCTGAGGAGAATCTTTTGCTCTATTATGTCAGAGCGCAAAATGTACAGCACAGAAAAAAAATGTGTGTGCGTGCGTGCGTGCGTGTGTGTGTGTGTGTGTATGTGTTAACTATGCTGGAAAACCTTGAACATTCAACTGCTGTCTCCTGCCGCTGACTCACTTTCTGACTTAAGGCAACTACTTAAATCTCATTTAGACCTCAGCACTATACTGGAGTGGACTGAGAGCCAATGAGAAAATAATGATAAGTGTTGTGTAAATGTTATATCGTGGAGTTCACTGGTAAAAGCTGCAGCTACGCTTTAAATATCTCTGTGAGGACATTTAAAATCCCATTCACCTTAATTAAATTGAGTTAGGTAATGATCTTTTTGCTCACACTGTTATTAGAGTAGGTGGAGGTTTTGTAAGGAAAAAAAGGGGAGAAAAAACACTGGTGTGAGTGTATTGTGCAAGACTTCAATACCCTCATTCGTTCTGTTTGTCAGATTTTGTGAGTGGATACCGCATGATCCACTCAAGACATCCGGATACAATTGTAGTAGTACTATGGGAGATGGTCATGCTTGTCTGACATACAACTGTCAGTTTTGAAACCTTTTTCCATACACCACCATGCTGTAGAAGGGTGTGGCTAAAAATAGTTTGAGGTAATGATTTGCTGAGAACATTTCTTCTCAGCACTTGCCAGTCAGATTTGCATAAAATAAAGCATGATTGCAAGCTTGTTCCTGATGAGCCACCCAACACTCCAACCGCCAAACATTTTCACTGTGAACATGGACATAATTAACAGTATTGATCACATCAGGGATTGCCGATCATGATGAAGTGGCACAACATTGCAGAACAGCTTGTCCTTGTTTGAAAGATTAAGACAGATTCCTCCCTGGAATCATCAGCAGGCTCTTTATCGTGTCATTAAAATGGCATCCTTATAAAATATCAACAAAATTTAATTTCCTTTTTGGAGAAATTGAGTGTGATCAAATAGACCTATTAAACAAAATGTCATCCCAATAATCTTGGACGGTCCGACCATAAACAAGCACCTTCCTAAAATGTAATTGTGATCCTATAATGATGCACAGCCCTGACATTTGATGGACTTCTGAGTTTATGAGCATTTCTTGAGCCATGCTGCCACATGGCTCTATGGATGGCAATGTCGGTCTTTCAGCTGATTGATAGGTTCACTATTTTGGCCAAGAATGAAATATCACAACTATTTGATGGATTGTCATGGCATTTTGAGCAGACATTTGAATCCTACTGAATTTGGTGATGCCCCAGCTTATTGTGTAGCACCGGCATGAGGTTGAAATGTGTTGTTTTGAGAGAAAGGGGACAGATAGCATGAACTGCTGTGGACAGGATCTGCAGCAAAGCACATTTTAACCACCTAAAAGAAGGCCCGCCTAAAAAATCAATACCATTTTAAGTGTAAGCTATATTTAGAATAATTTAACCACTTTATCTTGATGTCAGATAGTCTTTTCCAACAGGAAACTACTGTTATATGAGCCAAACATTGCTCTCTCCAAACCAACCAGATGAAAATCAGTCATTTTATCTTGCAGAACACAAGAGTTCCTCATCCACTCGCTGCCTCAATCAGTTCTGTTATATTGTTGTTTTAAACAGTTAGTTAGAATTAGAAATATGTGTACATACTGTATATTATACTGAATTGGTACAAATTGCTGTCCCACAATCAAGGGTGCAAATCTTAGATGTTTATGAAGATCCTGTTGAAATCCAAAATAATATTCAAGATAACCCCTAAATTTCCACTCATAAACATAATACTAAAATAATTTTTTTTGCCGTTTTTTCAATTGTTGTTTTCATGAAGATGTTTTAGAATTTAAGAAAGAAAAATAAAAAAAAAAAAAACATTTATTTTGTATTTTCTTTGTCATGAATGTCTGAAACAGTGTAAATTTAACTCCATGGGCTTTGAATGATCTTAGCCACACCCTTAAATCTTTGATCAGGAAGTTTGTGTCCTTCTCTCTCACGGCTGCGTGGTGAGGAGATAAGTGAAAAATAAAAACTTAACTCAAACAAGCTAACCAATCACGGTAAAATGACCGGTGTCTGGTTGAGCGCGAGAGAGCATTATTTCTCATATACAACTGTGGTTTCCCATTGAAAAAGGCTGTCTGACAGCAAGTTAAAGTGGTGAAAATATTCTGACGTGTAAACATTAGCACTTTTTTTTAAGTAGTTAAAATACATGTTGTTGCTGACCCTGTTCACAGCAGCATATTGCGTAGCTTCTAGGTTCATTCTCCTCTCTGCTTTTCCCAACTGGGGGGAAGGGGCGGGTCCACCGCCAGCCACAGGTGATATACTAACTATTGATTAGTTGCACATAAAACCCCATTTAAAATAGTCTGAACTATCTCTTGAATTGCTGAAATTTTGTACACACATTCATATTACCCTCAAGATGAACTGTGATAACTTTCTTGAGCCTGTTTTCATGCTTGCAATAGCATTTAGCTCAAAGCACCAATGTGAGTACAGCTTCACAGAGCTGCTAGCTGTAGACTCTCAGTCTATAAATTGTAATTGCTAACCGTTCCTCATGTCACATCATAGAAGAGAGTATTGAACGCTCATAAATATAACATATAATGTCCAGTAACACTGGTGGAAAAAAAGACACAGCAGAGGTGCCCACTTGGATGCCCCTGTGGCAGATAAAACATGATAAAGTGCCTTCTGGGGTGCCCTCTCATTGCTGAAAACAGGAAAAAGTGCACTAATGGGTGCCATTAAAATGAAGAGAAGGCAATGAAAATTATTTAATAGTTATACTTTAAATCTTGGTCACAAAATAATCCAATTTTAATCCATTTCACCATAAAAGCATCACCAGTTTTTGTGCCCCGGTGCTCCACCTCAAGCAGCTGATGCCCGTTTTTATCTTTTTTACCCCCGCCCTTCAGACAGGCAGAGTCTGCTACTGTCCAACAGAACAAGAGCTCCAAGATAAATTTGAGTTTCACCCTTTGTGATGACACTGGAGAATCCTCTTTGAGCAGAAATGCTTTAGATTTGGTTCTAAACAGTAAGGACACCTAATCTGCTGCTTCCTTATTGCAGTATAAGGAAGCGCTTTCATCAGCAGTTCAGTCACAGAAAGATTGCTTTTTTTCCCCTTCAGTGTGATGGGTTAAGCTGTTGACCAGTCACAATAACACACTAAATAGAATAAGAATGCATGATTAGGTGTTAAGTCAAAGGGAATGATATTGAATCTCGATTTGTGTGAGGTTGAGTGTGAACTCATGACTCTGTCACAGAAATAGAAGATATTATTATATACTTCATCATCTGTGCTGACAGGCTAAGCATCCCACATCACGGAGAAGAGACAGCTAAATTCATGCTTTGCACCGAATGTCCTGTCCACGTCTCTGCATCAAAGCACCTGCAAGCTCTTCCATTTCAAAACCACCTCTGACATTAGGTAAACAGAAAGGGCTAATGGATCTCACCGTTTTGTTCTGCTCTTTTCTCCTTCTTCGTATTTAATAGCTATATTATCAACCTATTTTTGAGTTGAAAATGTAGAGAGATGGTATATCCAAACACAAGATTCATGTTGAGCCATATGTCAGTAGGTCTGCCTACAACACTCGCATCACGTACTGCAGTACTGATGAATCTGTCTCTTTGGACAGGCCTCTGAGAATATGAGATCTGGCAAAACTGACATTTCTGTCTTAGATATTATTTATTCCCTCCACAGCTTTGACTCAAGGCTGTTGAAAAAAAACTCCCTTCACTTCATTAAGAGTTTTTGCTTTTTCAAGGGTGGAATTAATGAATTATAGCTACTAAAATTACTGTAATTAAGTAATTTTGGGGGGTGCTGTACTTGATGTAATCTACTTAGTTGCTTAAAAATCTTCCTTAAATCATAATTCCCTTTGAGTAGACCTACTATTTGGATTAATATCCAAACCTTTCATCTGCATTTCTGTAGCCAATAAGGCTATCTGATGACAAATAAAACAAATACTGCAACAGGCACAGGTTTTGAGAGGTGACCGTGACCAACGAGCAGAACAGCACAGGAGTTGGGAGTAATTTAGACCAAAGATTTTAAGACACAGAAACCACTTTGGATTGAATGCCTGCTATTGATAATGCATTAAAGGTAGAATATGCAGCATTGTTAGTCAACACACCATTCAAAGCTGTCCCCTCTTCAACTAAGGAGAGTACAGTAGAGAAACTTCTACTGTTTTCATGCCAAAACTAGTTCTTTTAGATGTGAGTGAGGGGCAAAAGAGTCACAGAGGTTTCTGACAAAGATGACAAGCCTTCAATACCTCTGCCAAAAAGGGGCGAAAATTTGTGTGTCCACCTAGGTGTCGTGACTGTTGATTACATCACTTTTATTTGGCCTAGGAGTGAATACCGCTTTACCCTTTCCCACTGAAGACCAAAGCCAGATGTTAGTGGGTTTTTTGTGCAGTGTAAAAGAGAGAAATAGAGCGAATTAAGAGAGGGACAGCAGCTAACGAAAACAAAGCGGTGAATCACAGAAATGAAACGTTATTTTCTGATTGTTTCACAGCGGACAGATTCTAAAGCACAAATAAACATGCCGACAACTCTGCACAACACCAGATTTTGTGTGAATTCAGCCAAAGTGATCCCCAGTCTGCTTTGCCTGTGTGTGTGTGTGTGTGTGTCTCCCTCTGTGCAGCTCACACAGAGAGCAGAGGAAATCTGATGCAACTATTGGTCGCTACATTTGTATAGAGTCCTGACATCAAACTTGTGTGCTGTCACACTGCCAAACATGCAGAAACACCCCCAACATGGCAAAACATTTTTTTTTTTAAGAAAAGAAATAATAGACAGAGGGCAAGGTCTCTGCAGATACAGGCACCACCAAACACTTCAAGTTGGTCATAAGTGATGATTTAGAGGAATTATGTTGAGTTTTTTAAACATCAGTGGTTAAAAAGTAACTAATACTCTGAGTAGTTTTTGAGAAGAATACTTTGTACTTTCATTTCAGTACTTTTGACAGTAATTTTACTTGTAGTTGAATTATATTTCAGTAATGTAACAGGCTGGTTCCCAAATGATGTGTGGAGGCACACTGGTGTGCTGTGGGATTTTGTGACAATTGTCCACTATTACTGTAACATACAACTTTTTTGATTCACTGCATCAATAATTGTACACAAAAAAATCAGTTAAAAACTGTCCTCCAGAGTGAACCCCAGTTTCCACCCCTGCTGGATGATGGTAATTATTAGTGTCTCTCTCTCCCACTTTTCAGTTTAATTTTGTGACATGTCTGCGATAAATCGATGTGTTTCTGCTTTGATGTAATTTTACATTTCACAATTAATTCTTGAATTATGTTGTTAATAAATATTTTCTGAGTAATATAGCTGTGTTTCAAATGATTTGGCATAAGTAAATAAAAATAAACATTTAATGATGACTGATAAGAGTGATAATGTGTAATAGAAGCTATTTTGCATGGGAATGAAGCGTGCCTTGGGATTCTGGTGTGTCTTGAGCTCAAAAAGTTTGAAAGCCACTGATGTAATAGTACTTCTACTTGAGTACATATTTTCAATACTCTTTCCACCACTGTGCTTTTCCAAATGAGAACAATAGATGTGCACTATGGATATCAAATCCATAGTCTGATATTAGATTCCGAAGAAGACTATACATACATAACTGATGTGGACTAGAACCAAAGGTGAGATCTTGTCCGAGCGGGAAGTCTTATAATCATCATCTTTCCTTCTCTCTTTCTTTCTTTCTTTTTAAAAAAAACACAGCCTGATAGACATGAGAGAGCTCTTTAATGGTCAGTAATTAAGGGAGGACAATTGCAGCACATGATTGTGCACTGTGCACTGTTTCTGCCTCTGTTGCTGCACTAAAGGTCAGTCTGGAATGTGAATTCAGTGATGACTACTCCATATTTAAGGGGTTTGGGGTTTGACATTCAGTGCCATGTTATTCCCTCAAACCACCTCTGCAGAATTCTTTTTTGCAAGATGTTTCATTTGTCTATTTGCAAAGAAAAGAAGGAGAAATTAAAAAAAACACAAAAAACAATACACAGTGGAAACTTAATACTCACATAACAGGTTCCTCCTTTAGAGTAAACAAACTAAATTTAGAAAGACCTTACCAGAATAATTTGAAAATGCCTGATTTGAACTGATTTAAATCTTTAATGCTTCAAGATCGCACTAATTGTTTCTCATCATTGGACTTACAGGTCTATATTATCTAATACCAGCCATTAAGACAATTATGTTGGAAAATTATGATTGCTAAATCATGCATTATTACCTTAATGACCTCATTACACAAACTGTTTAAGTTTAATAGATCACGGTGATTATAGTGATTAGGCAACTCAAGGGTCTCATGCCTATAATTCGTCCAAATGGATCCATTTCCATGGTCCAGGTGGAATATAATTTGGTTTTGTTTTTTCTGATGGCTCCATCTGTCTGTTTCTGTGCACCATCAGGTCTTTTTACCCTGACTGGGGTCAGCATCTACATCAAATACTCCCACCAGGCTATGGAGGAGTTCCAGCGGCTCGTGTCCTCAGAAGACCTCGCCAGTGTCAATGCGTCCTTCGGTTGGTCCCTAGCTGTAGCTTGGCTCTCCTACGGCTTAGAGGTGGCCACTGGCCTGCTGCTCCTGCTCGCAGCCAAAATAATTCGGATGAAGGGACACTATGACTCTGGTGTGACTATTGGCATGTTATAGGTTAATGCTCTTTATGACCAAGTAAATCTTAGATGGTAAGTATACCATTGCTGTTATTTATTTATGTATTTATTTATTCATTGCCATACCATGAAACCGGTTGAGAGCCAAGACAACAAAATGTAGATGCAAGCGGGCTTTGCACACATACTCATTCGGCATCCACTGACACACAGATGCCAAATAACCGACGTTTCTTAACATCTGTTTTCCATTGTTTTCACCAGCTTGTTGTGAGCTCTGCTGCCATTATCTTCTCAGTATCATTATCTTTTCATTGTCCCAGTTCACAAGAATCTGTGAAACGTGTCCACACCAACAGAAAAGCAGTTCTAATTACTGCATAAATTAGCAATATTCCTTTTTTTCCCCATTCTAGATCATATGTTTAACTAATCATCATTGTATTGTTTGTACAACGCTGAGTTGTGCGTCACGTTTTATTCAGGTTTGCTGTGAGGTGTCTATTGAAACGTCATTTACAGAAAACAGCTTCAGTCGCACTTTATTTTACAGTATACTATTAAGAAGTAAAAAGCTGTACTTTATATCAAATTAGACGAAACTAAATAATATATTCTTTATAAGACAGTATTAGACCTAAAGTGAAATCACATATTTGCTACTCCCCCAATTAAAAAACAATATGTGAACCAGCTCTACCAAGTAAAGGCCAAAATTAATGAAACAGAGGAATATTTTTTTGATGGGTGACTATATAATTGTTTTATAAAGCTAGTTCACATTACATGACTGTACCTGTGCGTGACAGCTACCTGCCTGTGGTGTCCACATAGACTGTGTTTCTGCTGCAGGGCTGCTGCTGTGAGTCCTTTCTTTCTGCACTGAGTTTGCATAAGAGTTTTAAAGTGAAGAAAGGAGCTTTAAACACAAGGCAGTCAGTGATTTCCCCCCTCAGTCAGAGAGAGAAGGAGGGAGGGAGACAAAGAGAAAAAGAAAAATCCTGCCCTGCACCTGATGTTTTCGTGTCTGTGACATTATTGACAGATATAGACATTGAAACTGCAGTGAGAGGTATACTGTTGCTGATATAATGTCAATATGACTGTCAACAGATGTTTTTTTTCTGTAAAGTTCTGCAGAGAACCTAATTACCTAATTACCCTCTGATAAAGTTTTAGTTTACTGTAAAATAAAGTGCGACCACAGCTTGATTTACGACCAAATGCAAATGAACTGCCTTGCAATATGGACACAGGCAAAACAAGAAGTTAAGCTGAATGGGATCATTTTCTTTTTGACTTATTAGGCTTTTCGGCTTGCCTTCCGCACCTTCTCTGCGCCCACATGTTGTACTGTATTTAAATGTGATTCATATCAGCGCTCCAGGGTATTTCATTCAAGCGAAAACATTGCTGATTCTGCAGCAGAAAACCACCAAGCAATGGAGCCACCAGGACTCCAGCACACAGTCACAGCTGGTGTATTTAACAGCTGCTGCATTGTGGATCCATACAAGAGAAAGTGAAATTTGCATTTCACAGATTTCAAAACATCATTTGGTAAATAATGTGAATGTTAAAGGGTAATTTAAAGTATTTTAAACCTGGGCCCTTTTCCCAGGTTTTCCCTTTCCCCTCAGCTGGCAGTTGCGAGACAGGCTGCAGTGGCTGCAACATAATGCTTGGGGTCAAATGAGCCCTGTTAAAGTGTGTCCTCATATAGAGGAGGTGGAATGGGAGGGTGGACGGATGAATGGATGGGACACAAGACTCAACCAGGAGACCAGGGTTTATGTCCCATGTGAAACCAAGCACCAACATTGTTCTTTTTACAGTTTTTTATAATTGATAACAATTATTTACGAACCTTTTTCTAAACTCTTAACACAGCAACACACCAACATCACACAATTAGCCAAACAGTTAAAAAGACCCCTTTTTACTGCACGTCCATGCACACCTAGCTATATATCCAGCTGAGATTTGCATCACCCTTTTTGGTCTATTATTCACAACTTATCTAAATAAATCTGTTTCAATGTTTCAGTGCAAACATTTGTAAATAAGGCACAGATCTGTGATTTTGGTATTGGGTAAACTTGTATGTAAGCATTTTAGAAACTTGTTAATTGACTGCATATTCTATGAAAACAACATGAATTGTGTTAATGTTATGGTCTGGAACAAACAAATGTTGTGCTAATTGTGTTTAGAATCTTTGAAAATGTGAATACAGGTTGGACAAAAGGATTTTAACAATCAAAAAAGAAAAAAAAAACTGTAAGATGTCACGTCATGTTACATAAGTAAGTTCTAAACCTTACCAAGCAATTTTGTTTCCTAAACCTGCCCAAATAGTTTAATGCCTTTTTGAAAATCTTGGTTCCAAACTTTGGCCTTTGGGTGTACTTTGACGGGCGCAGTTGTCCCCAAGCATTGCGACTCGTTCCGCAGCTGCTTGCTGAGGTGATCTACTAAACCAATTACAAAACATTTACTACCTATTAGTCATTTAGAACAAAACATGTAAAAGGAAATTATGTCCCAGGTTTAAAAGCACTGCTATAACCTTTTAATACAATTATTGTGACTTTCACAGAAACATCTAAATGTTAGTTTGCGCCTCCTGCTTATAACTTTATGCCTGCATACTCCTCTGCCCATTAATCATGGAAACAGGGCTGAAAATAAGTGCACTCTGGGGGATCCTGCAAACTGCTCTCAGCAGTACAGAATATGTGCATGTGTTGCTGCCTGCTTTGCAGAAGTGAACAGTTCAATATTGTATTATTCTGTCTGTGCTGTCCATCTCTAGACTCCTCTGCACACTGGAAGTAAAAAGAGCGCCTTGATAATACAACGTAGCACTTTGCAATGCTGTCAAATGTGTTGTGTCGTTCCTTTTTACACCATCATTACAAACCCTGCTTACACTTCACCGACTCATAACTGACTTTCATAACTGACATAACTAACTTTTTTCAATTAACCATGGGAGCAATAATGGTGTTGTGAGACAGTAATATTATCTAAACCATTATGTTTCATACACTGTATATTTGTTTTACCTACTTACCAAGCCACCGTGCCTTAGGTTAAATTGGGACTGCCTGCTCCTGCATGTAAATGAAGCACATCGGGGGTCAGGCCAGACAGAAAAACAATACTGCAGTGAATTGCCAAAGGCAGCCTCAGAACAATTCAGACATCTCTGACCAATATGTTGTAACACTGCTGTTTATAAAAGTTAAGATAAGCCAAAATATATTTGCACAATCAACCCTTTGGAAATGTAACAATGTTACACAAAAGTGGGTAATATGCTGTGAAAGTCAATAAAAGAATGAAGGATGACAAAAGAAAGGCAATATAAATAATACAGGTTCCAGAGCAACCATAAAGGCTTTGCAATTGTTTTTTTTTTTCCTGGAAATTTAAATTAAGAATGCGCTAAAAAAGGGAAAGTCATTTACAATAATGAGAAATATGAAATGTACAAAAAAAAAAACCTCAATTGTTTACCAGGAAAAAAACTCCACAGGGTATTTCTTTAACAGAGCTGATCCTCCAATAATATCCCTGACATGCAGGCTTTTCCACTGGTTCACTAAATACGGTAGTGGGTCACACTTTATTTTACAGTACACTAATAAGACGTAACAAGCCATACTTTGCATCAAAATAGACAAAAATAGAAATATGTTCTTTATTAAACAGCATTGGGCCCTTTATTTGAGCCTGATTAGACTTTCTTAGAGGGTATTTTGGGACACATTACAGAACTAATTACCTGAGGTCAAGTAAGGGTTTAACAGGGGGGCATAGAACACTTTAGTGTACAGTAAAGCTCTATCGTAATTTGTCCCTAATTACTCTGTAATAAATCTAATAAGTGTCTAATAAAGGGTCTAATACTGTCTACTAACGACATTATTTCTAGTTTTGGTCCATTTGTTATGTCTTATTCGTGTACCATTAGCTGTATGGTGTCTAATTATGGTAAAAATGTTTGTTTACTGTCTAATAAAGAAGATATTAAGTATAGCTTGTTTCGCCTTATTAGTGTACTACAAAATAAAGTGTGAACCCAGCAGTGCATGAAATCTCATTTCAGTAGATGTCTTTGCACTGTGAGTTCCAAGTGTTGTTGATTACATACGAGGAAGAGTGACTCAACCAAACCTGTACAAAGAAAATAAGACAACAAGAAAATTTGCAATGGTGGTGAAATGAATTGAATGAAATTGTCCAGACACGTTGATGTTTTTTTCATTTGACAAAAGCTTGGGGGAAAAAGACATTTATTGACACATGAAAAGGTTTAGGAGTTGCAGAGATGCACTTCACACTAATAATGCTGTAAATGGAATATTCAATCCTAAGGTGTGGACCTGCACTAAACACACTTCTAAATTACACCACTCAGCATTACAGTGGGAAAAGCAGCGCTCATGGCAGAGATAGACGCTACAGCATTAAAAGGTGTGCTTATGTTTGCCTAAACGTGATTTGCTATGTGATTTAATGGGCCTCGGCCAGTGAATCAAAATACAAACCATGAAACATTGTGTCCACTCAGCTGTTTGTTTGGCAGCTTCCTGCCCAGTAATCCTGTCTCAGATGGTACAGAGAGCTGAGAGCTATAAAGGAGGGACCAAAGCGCAGCGACTCAGTCTTGCAGCCACCATCTATATATTAGGCCAGCTGAAATCCCATTAAACTTTTATGGAACATAGTAATTCAATCCGCTCTGGCAGAAGAACACCAAAGTTGGTGCTAAGTCATTATTCTTTGGTTTGTGTCCTTGTCCTTGACAGCGTGCAGTAATTTTCTCTTTTGGACAACCTCTCGGCCTCTCGGTGTTAAGAAGTTATTGGAGAAACACAACCAATTTTTATCTCAAACCTTCTCCTTGAGCAACTGTTTTTCAAAAACCACCAAACATGTAATCATATACAGTACATTTAGAAATGAAATCCTCTGGTCTTTGTGAAATTTATCTTTGTCACAAGTTTTAGACTTTTGGCCAGCAAAAGAGCCCTTTGAATTGTCCATTATGCAAAGCTTAAAGGCTTATCCCAGCCACATTTTACATACAAGGATTACTGATGGGGGTCTAAAAAATATTATTGTAAGAAACGCCACAGCAAAATGTCCACCATTTCTCCTCAAAGCATAAACACATATGTAATTAATGTCATTTGAAAAATCATATTATTTTTGAAAAGATGCATTTAATTTGCATATTGTGTATAGTGTGTGTTATGGGTGCCCTGGTAGCTCAGTTGGTAGAGCACATGCTCTATATATAGAGGCTAAGATTATATACAGTAATAATATAAATATAAAATAATATACAGTCAGCAGGTCATGATTGAGAAATAAACCCCAAGAGGGTGATGCAGTACCCAGACACGAAGCGCTGTACATTATCCCTTACATATTTATGCTGTATGGTGAAACCAACTAGTGCAACATAAAATAACTGAAATAAACCCACAGTCATTCAAACTTTAAATACTTTCTAAATTGTATCTGTTTGTCAGTATACAAGTCGATAGAGAGGTTGGTCTCTGTATGATCCCCTATCAAACTAAAGTTTGAATAAATGTAATTTAAATTTAGATATGCAATTGTTAGCACTGCTGCCGCACCGCAAGAAGGTCCTGAGTTTGAATCCCCGGGGAAGGCAGGGCCTTTCTGTGTGGAGTTTGCATGTTCTCCTCGTGTCTGCGTGGGTTGTCTCTGGGTACGCCGGCTTCTTCCCACAGTCCAAAAACATGCAGCATAATAGGTTAATTGATGACTCTAAATTGCCCGTAGGTGTGAATGTGAGAGTGAGTGGTTGTTTGTCTCTATGTGTCAACCCTGCAATGAACTGGCAACTTGTCCAGGGTGTACCCCGCCTCTCACCCAATGTTAGCTGGGATAGGCTCCAGCCCCCCGCGACCCTCACGGATAAGCGGTTACAGAAAATGAATGAATGAAATTTAGATACCCCCCCCCAATTTGGACCTAAGGCAAGCATGGACTGCTGCTGCTGGTTTTGGACTGGGGTCCCCCAGGACACCAACACACTGGTATTTTGTTAGAAAGTGCTAATTAAAACAGAAACAGAAAACAATGTTATATAGTCGTTAGGAACAAACTGATTGACTAAGTCGTGAAAATTTGGAAAGATACAATAAAACACCTGCTAGATGTGACAACAAGTATACCTCTGGGGTCTGCAGGTAGCGCAGTCGTTAGGATTAAGGTTAATTAGGCTTTATGCTATTGTGACACATTTAAAATCATTTTTAGGTGGTGTTAATTGTGCTCGACTCAACAAACCTCTGTAAGCTGTATACTGAAGCTATTTCTCCAGTAGGCATTTGTTGCCATAAGGGAGGTGTTATTATAATATATTACAAATGCAGATGCAAAGTGTTCATATGTCCATACAACATTCACAGAATACGAAACAACAAATATGTTACTAAAATAAAATATTTATGAAATATTTCTTGAGGGAAAGGTCAGAAAGCAGGCTATTTTCTAAAGAGATGAAAATGCTGGTGCAAGCCATGGAACATAAACCTAACAGCTTCATCTATTGATTTACTGTGATAAACAAGCGTGTTGTAGCTCCAGTCATTGTCATCAGGTCCTTTCTTTCTTTCAGTGGGTATATCATCATAATGAATAAGGCAGTCACTACAGAAAAGTGAATATATCACTGCCTCAAGGGCAACAATTTTTCTTACTGAATTACACAGTGCTGAGAGGGATTTTGCCCTTGTGGAGAGCCATGCTGCTGTATTGATGGACTGTCCCTCAATGAAAGCACATTCAAGAGCAGCACAATGAAAAAGACTCAGTTATTTAGGAACAGTGTTTAATATGGCTCCTGTGACATGTTCACGTTTGTGCTCTACAAGGTTTTTACCAGCAACTTTGATTTATATGTTGTACCAGCTATTGTTAAGGTGTTGAAATCACATTAACACATACTGTTAACACGTAGAGTAGATCACACATACAGTTACACATCATTAAAGGTGCAGCACGCAATTCTGGAGAAAGGTGTTTGATTCTTGAACTCCATTCCCAGGTTGTCAAACACGTTTTGGAAATGACAGTCAGCTATCTTACACTGTTTTTACACCAATATCAGCACGTGCAGGTTTTTTTTTAATACAGCTAAACCTGCTAAAAATAGGTGAATGACTCCTTTTCCATTGCCAGTGATCCCATTTACCTTTCTGTTTCTTTTTTTTTTTTTTTTCTCTCTGATGTGCAGTGGAAAGCCTCATTTCTGTGCAGGAGAGCAGAGAGAACGACATCTTGTGAAAGTCTCTGTGTGTTCAGGACTCAGTTCTTTTGTAGCTTCTAACTGAATCTTTGGGGTTTGAAGTTTAGTTTCTTCCTTGTTGCGTCTTCCTTGTTTTATGGTTTCATGTTCACATTCATCTGGATAGGAGTCGTCTTAAGTTACTGCTGATGAAAAACGAACATTTCCCGATTTTTCTGCTTCGTGACAAAAGCCAAGCAGCACATGTGTGTGAAAAAGGGGCAAATGACTTGTAACCAACAGAGGCAAAAAGTCATCATTACCTGTGCTGGAAAAGGGGTAATGACGGAGCATGCAATACATCTACAGTTAATTGTGGTGCACCATTGCAAGGTGCAAGGTGGTAGGTCCTTTGCACCTCTGAAACAGCTGTGCAAGTCACAGCTGGACGGTTCAGAGAGTCGTGACATGAACGTGCATGGCCCCAAACAGATTTTTCAGCAGGTGATACCAATCAAAAAAAGAAAGAAAGAAAGAAATGGATTTGGTGATGTTCACATCAGTACTGATATTTTAGCAATATTTCTAAAGTGTCTCATACATGGTCCCATTGTTTAGTAGTGAATGTTTTAAGGATAAAAAGAACGTTGGAAAAGAGATGTACCCTGGTAATCAGACATCTCCTTCATAAAAAGCAAAATATGGTCTTATAACTGGCCAGTCTGACGTGTGTAGAGGTCTGTCTAGAGATTTTCTAAAGTCTGAGCCAAGAGGAGGAGCAGAACTCTATTTTTTTTCTCAGAACACTTGAACCAAATTATGCTTATTATAGAGCTTTTGTCCAATGGCACCAAAAATAAACCCCCCAGCTTTAAGAGCTGCTGTTGTAGCCATAAAGGAAGGCATCTCCGTACACCACTGTGTCTGTTTATTTTTCATTTCATATAAAATACTACGAGAAATACTGAGCCGCTGCAACTGATAACATCCAGGGGTCTGCTGAGATTACAAGGAAATGATTGTTTTGTATGTGCAATCCTGAACCAAGACTGTTTTTTGGAGATATCGCTTGCAACTCTTAAAAGAAATGTTCTTAACAGATGCAGCACACCGTGGAGTACATGCTTTAATAGAAATGAAAAATAAAATGACCCCTAAACAGGAAACTAAAGAAGAGCTATTGTACCACCTTCAGATCTTACAGCACACCTATTTAGGAATGAAGTATATCCCTCAAATTTATGTTGTTTATACTATGTTCTTCTTCTCAACCCTCTCCTTCCAGTGCAGCACCGTCACAAGACACCAGATGATTAATTCTCAAACGCTTTCATCTACATATCCTGATTCAGACCATTTTTCCTCCCTGTTGTGGTAGCTACTTAAATCTTTAACCTGCTTGGACACTTCACCACAGCATGCTTCATTCTCGCTCCGCAATCGAGAGGGGCTGATGCCTCAGGATTGAGTGGTCTCATAAACTGAGGAGGGACTCAATCCCAAGAGGAACGTGAATAAGACATATTTTTTTCTCACCTGGGTACCACTTGAAAAGTTAATTAGACCTGTTCCTTGGTCGGTGAGCACCGGTGGTAATGGGATCATTCTAGAAACCGAAGATGCCGTGGATCTCATTTTCATTTGTTTCCTGTGATGAAAATATGGACTATCCAGGTGAGTAATGATGAAAGGGGAGACTGAGCTCACACAAGGATAAATGTGTAACTCATGTGACACGCAGACACACACACACAAACACAGTGAAAATGCTGAGAAGTGCAACTACAGAAAATCACCCCCAAAACAAAAATACATTTTTCTTTTAACCTAAACCATCAAAAGCTTTATTTTGTATTGTATTGTGTGTCCTGTGTATTCTTCTTTGTATAACTTTATCAGTTATTGTGCTGTTTCTTTGTTTGACCTGCCAAGGCATTTCAGATGCGAATTAGCTTTAAGCTACAATCTGGTACGATGCATCAAATGGGGACGTTTATGTTTTAAAGGAGCAATATGAAGCAATAGCACATCCAAAAATGAGTGCTGCAGTCCAAATAGTGTGTTGGAGCCATAGACAGTATATTAAAGGTTGAATTGCATCGGAGTTGCATCCCCTGCCTCCTCCTCTCCAGACTCAAGGAAACTCAAAAAGTCTGCCAGACTCCATTGACATATTGCCCAGTTTAACAGTTATAAACATCCACTCCTTCTAAAAGATTATTAGTGATTTCTTGTGTCTCATAAACACACACTTACCCATTCAGCAAACATTCAACATTAATTTGAACTCTAATGAATATGAAACGGGCAGAGCAGGACACTGCAGCTGTATTGTCGTTGTCAGAGAAGCGAGTAATTCAATTTAGCATGTTTCCTTAATCTCTGATCTTTTTCAAATGTATTTTTGGTGCCTTGAGCACCACAAGCTGAGTGGCAATTAGTTCCATTATATTGGAGAGAAAGCAAACATCTCTGTCTCCAAAACTGGGCACCTCAAGTCTGTTAAAAGGAAGTTTTTCCGTGCCACTGTCACTTTAGTGCTTGTTCTAGGTGGGAACTATTGGGTTTTTATAAATAGTGGTATAGACCTGCTCTATATGAAAAGTGCCCTGACACTGACTTGACTTTAATTGACTTAACCTGGTAATGGTTCCTGGAAAGAAACATTGCTTTGAGTTTGCATTTGGAGTGCCATCTACTTCCATTATATTGGAGAGGCAAACATCTTTATGGCCAGTGTCTCTAAAACTCAGCAACTACCGCTACAGGCAAGACGACAAAATATGTATTTTTGATTCGGGGGTGAACTGCCTCTTTAAACATGAGAACTTGAGACTTGAAAGAAAGTCCTTGATCCATTTTTCACAGTAAAATAAAAGCAATAAAAACTGCATAATGTCAGGCAGGCCATATAGATGTATGCGTTGCACAGATTCAATATATTTCATTATCAGGCCTGAATTATAATCACTGAAAGTAATAAAGTGAAGAGCTTAATATATTTTTTTTATTCCCTTAATGTTCACAAAGTTTGAGTAATGTCCCACAGTTTGTTATAGTACAGCGCACATTTATCTGGTATTACATTTGCTTTTAAATATTGATGTTAATGCTGCTCTGAATTCCAATTATTTTATTGTTGAGAATGGTTTATTTCAAATGATTAAGAATCATTACTGACACTTTCCCAACCACATTTTGTACCAAAAATGATCAGAAATGATGTCCATCCAATTATACTTACAATTACAGGTGTCTGACTCATTTTGCACATTTAACTATAATACTGTGCCAGGCCATGTGCCTGTAGCCACTGTTAAACTCATCATAGCCTGTTTTAGTTAAGATTATATATATATATATTTGTCTGACTTTAACCTTTTTAAGAAAGGTTCTGCATATAGTATCCATGTATGAATACCTGTTTTTATAGCACCAAGTTTGTACGCAAAACCTTCTAGAGAATAATATATGCAATGATATATGTAATGAGATGTTACAGGGCAGGTCATTTTTGTTTGTTATTTGTTGAGGTCTTTATATAATTCTGAAGCTTCTAGTGTCCCTTATGTCTTCAAAACATTCAGATTTTTGTCAAAATTTGCACGTTTTAGGGTCAAAAGTCTATTTTCCCAAGCACAGACGGATTATGAGACACTTTGCACAGACTTCTAAAGCCTCCCGCTAGCAGGATAAATACACCGATTTGCAGCCAACAGCACAATAATACTCACAAACAATGCAAACACACAAATTTGCAGAGCCCATATAATCATACAGATAAACTGAGGAGATAAAAGAGTCACTTAAAATTCATCATGATGGTTTCTTTCTTGTGACATCCTTAAAATGAATATTTTGGCTGTTCCTTTAGTTTTTCAGTGGATTTTTGGGGCTCTGTTATTGCCATGAATGACTAAGCCCTGCGACAATGGGACAAAAAAATGCTAAATTAAAGGAGAAATCCATAGTAATAATAGTGAACTTGAGTCATAGACTGTATATTAAATAGATTCTCTATATAATACACAATCTGTGTTTGAAATGAGTTGTTTGCCCCCTCCCCCTCCTCCCCACACTTGAGGCTCAGACAGGCTGCTTGCAAGCTGCTGGGAAACTGAACACAAGTGCAAGATAAGTGCAACATTATACTCTGACAATGACAAGTGTCAGCGAGTCCTACACCGTAAGTTCATCAGCTGCTCATAACTGTCAGTTGTCTGTCAGTGCAAAGCTAAGCCCATTATCCTGAAAATGAAAGCCCACTGCTCTGATAATACACACTCCAGAGTTTGATTTCCAAGCGTCCATTAACAAATTGCCCAAGCTCTTAAAAAAACGTGTTTCCATTTGACTTGAAGTAGGTTTCAGCATGATGATGTTACTCTGTTGAGGTAAGGGAGGGCATCAGTGATGTAACCTACTGTACGTCATCACACTAAGCTGAGTGGGAATTTCCATCTGATAAACTTACACAATAATGCACCTGGAGTCATCCTATTTAAATGCACTGAAATGACTCTGTCTTAGCTAAAAGGTTGAAATGCTGCATCACTGTATTAGCCAACATTCAGAAACCTGATTGACTTGCATCTTGACTTGCAGGCTGGTTTGAAAGCTTTAAAAACGAAGAGTAACAAAGCTATTTTTGTAAGTGTCTCTTTTTTTTTCTGCTGAGACAGAAGAGAATAGGAGATTCTCCCTGGTGGGTTTTGGAAGTTTGTACACAGAAATTGCAGACAGGCACATCAAAACAGAAGTGAAGAGAACCAACATAATGAATAGTAAGACGGATCACATATTTCTCTCTCTGAATAGAAGAGTCCCACTTTCTGTTGATGAAAGCTGCACATCACAGTCTGCCGCGACCCAGGAGAAAGGAAAATGGAGAGAGGATGGGGAATGCATTGCACAAATGGCCTTATTTTTCCTGCACCTTTGTCTCCGTCTGTCTTCCACGCTCTCTCTGTGACTGGTTTTATTCCAGTGGACAATGACAAATTGTTCCTGTCAAGGCTAAATGTATTCTTATCTCCACTGTGCAGCTTTGTTCACAGCGCTGCAACCACAGTGAATGTGAGGCTAATAAGGTTAAATGAAGCCCACAAATAATGCAAAGGGGGCATGAAGTAAATTGTCAGCGAGAAAAAGGCTTCA
This sequence comes from Lutjanus campechanus, assembly GCA_027495735.1. NCBI lineage: Eukaryota > Metazoa > Chordata > Actinopteri > Lutjaniformes > Lutjanidae > Lutjanus > Lutjanus campechanus. The sequence goes on from JAJHUR010089398.1 coordinate 64,995, forward strand.
TGTCCGCTGCTGCCTGGAAATTTCCTGCAGGGTGGCTGCAGCAGCTGTAATGGCGTCATGGCTTCCAGAGACATGGTAACCTAATAACCCATAATACACATTGCCTCTAATTTGATCCAAGACACCACCTGAATCCTTATAACATTCTCTGTCTAATATAAACCTACAAAATATTGCATTTTTCTCTAAATTTGGAGGGCCAGAAGCTTCTATGGGTCCATGTAGAAAAATATCTCAGAGGCTCCTGATGTAAATAGTAATAATTGCAGTTGATGCTGAGATTAAGGGAGGAAGGAAGGGAGGCTGTGAAAGACAACAAAAAACAGACAAAGAAAAGAAAACATGGAAAGAGTGTTGCTTTTTGTTCAGATTTAGCTGTAATGATTTTTTCATGGGTTCCCCAACTTTAAGACTATGACTTTAAGACTATTTGAGAGGATTTTGTTTCAAGGAATCTCCTCTGGGCAATTTTTTTATTTTTCAGTTTGAAGATAAAATCTTTATAGTAATTCCGTGATGAAACTGTGAGACCTACTGTTTATTTAAACCTCCAAAAAATGTTTAAAAAGTTAAAATATTCTATTCCTCCTTTTGCCAACTGGCCCTGCCCTTCCAAGTATGTAGGAGAACCTGTGGTGGTGAAACTTGAATTCATTCAACATTCATTTGGAGTTGTGTCTCAGGCAACAGAACAAATGTAAGTCAGATATCCACTCTTCTTTTTCACACTCCACCAGCTCCTGAGGGAAATACCAGACTTTTAGCAACTAAACGCTTCAGCACATTCCCACCAAACTTTTTATTAACTTTGTCTGTGGTTTGTTGCTGGTCATTTATTACCAATAGACAACTTCACTGCTAAACTTTAATCTGTCTGCTCTGAACTCAGACGCAAGCACTCTCTTTTTTTATTTTCACTCGCTCATCCACACCCACACACACTACCATGCTTTTGCCACAAACATATTTATCGTGTTGATGGAAAATAAATCGGGTATATTCGCACATGTCAAAAGAAAACTTCACACTGCACATAAAGTTTGACTGCTCATTTGGTGCTGGACGGTTTGAAATGCTGGGACACACAGTCCACACTTATATGGACAAATGCTTCAGTGTTGCATGAACCAGGTTTGCAATGAAGAAGTAAGAGTGACACCTTTCACATTACATATATTCATTTGACCTATTGCTTGATCAGTATAAAAATTAGGGCTGGCCTGCCTCAAATCTTTTACTGTTGCCATGGTAATCTAGGCCTAATTTATAATTCAAATGCTGCTGTTTGTTTTTGGGGAAGAGTGGAGCTGCCAAAAAAAGAGGCAAAAGACAAGATAAAGAACGTGAAATTGAGCTCCTCTGTTGTTTGTGGTTAGTTTCAAAACCTGTGCACAAAGAATCGGCACAGGACAGTATCTACGAGTGTAACAAGCATCCATGGGAGGGAGTATTTCTGCATGCACAGGGCTGTCGAGAGTGCACACCCAACCCTCGTGTTTACAACTGCTCATCATTTGCTTTCTTGTCAAGTTGACTTTGGAGACTGTGAGAAAAGTGGAAAACAAGTGGAAAAGCAGCTTTGAATGTTTGTGGTGTTACATACTGGTCAAGTCTAGGGGGTTTACTTATAAGTGTCTGATACTACCTCTAACCTGGAGTGTGTTCAAGAAGGAAAACTGGACTGGTTTTCAAGAACAGAGAAAAAGACGACTAGCAAGCTAGCAGGTCCTTCCGACCAGGCATCGCCAGCATTGGTCTCTGCTTTGGTGAGAAACAACCCATCTTGTTTCTTCAGTCCAGTTCAGGTTGGTGTTGGATGGATCCCAAAAATAAAAGAGCTGGTTCTCAAAGAAAAGTTTGTGAGCTGGAAGGTGGTGCAGCTGTAGTGGGTCCTCAGTGGAGTTTTCTGAAAGCTGGCGCATCTGTTGGTGTCTCAGTACTTCAGTCTTTCAGCTGCCACGTTTTCCCTACGCACCTGGACTCGTCACATAATGAACTACTCCAGTGGATGCATGCACACCTCACTGCCACAACATTTCATCACAGCTTGACCGCACCTCAATATTATTTCTCCATGAAAACCAGTCCAAATCGTTTGGGCAAAAGGAAAAGAAAAATGAAGAAGTATAACCGACCTATCACTTAACAGCGGATAATTCTCACAGAGGCTTCAAACCCACAAAGATGGTTTTCTTGACAACCCTAATTAAAATATTGATTCGAGCGGCTTTGAAGTGAACAAGTCGACACCCCTCCCCATTGTAATCTGATTCAGTTAATCTCAGTCTCTAATCTATCAGTTTGACCAGTCAATAATTTGAAACAAGTATCACCTAAGTCATCAGGATTCAATCCTCGAGGGACCATCCATCCAATAGTATCTCACTCTGGAACTCAAAATGCTAGCATGGCTTTAAGGACCAGTGTGTAGGATTTAATGGCATCTAGTAGTGACATTGCAGATTACAAACACTTTGTGTCACCTCATGTGTCTGTTCCGGGGTACTGTAGATACATGGGGGGCAACATGGCGTTGAAGAGGACCTGCGCCTACTATAGATATAAACAGCTCATTCTAAGGTGATGAAAACACAATTATTCTTATTTTCTTTACTCTGTGTTCCAATAAAATGTCAGAAAATGTATCAATAGCCCATGAACAAACATATTAACAATTAACACAGTGGTTAAAGTGCTCTAATGGTTTGTGTGTGATAAACAGGAGCTTACCCGAGCTTTATTACAAACTCATTATGCATGCAGCGCCTGTAGGCCAGTAATTAATCATCCAGATGGACACACAATGTAAGCGACAGTTACATTGATCAAACACCTCCTCTGGACTCATTGGGTTAGGGTCAGGTGATATTCCATAATCCACTAGGTGTCAGCATTCGCCCATTTTCTACACGTCACCCTGCACAGACTGGCCTCAAAATGACGTCTTTGTTCACCCAAATACACACCTTCACACGCTGGCAGTGCAGCTGACAAACTTTTGGCTTCATTTCAAGGATAGTGTTTGGGACACAGTCAGTGTTTACACTAGAATTACAGTAATAGTTTAAACTGCAATTATACAAAAAGCAAAAGCTCATACTTAGCATGCTGACTGTAAGAAGTCACATTACAGGCATAGTTATGTTGCTGGGAATCCCTAATTAAACTAATGAGAGGACAACAAGAGAAATGTCCATGTGCCCTAGTTTTTCCTGCTCCAAGTAAACTCTGTACAGTGTTATCACGGCATCTATTACAAGCAATTGTCTGTTTGTGTGCCTGCCAATCCCTAAATTACTCCTGACTGGCGAGAGGTGACACACATGTGTCACGTAAGGAAATCAAGAGGGCACCATGCTTCCAGTAAGGCACAATCGGGTGTGTGTCTTGGCACAGCTTCCTGCTATTCTCTTCTATTACAGTAAGGTCCCATGACCTTTCTGCTGGTGGCTGCAATTTAGTGACAGTTTCCTCCTACAGAATCTATGCAAACAGTGCTTATCTTTGAATAAGACTCCTTTGCTTGAATAATGGCAACTTCCTGAGGTTTTGCATGTGCATTCAGGACAAAGTCAATGCACCAAACAAGCCGAATGGGTGTAGGGGCTTTTGAATTGTATACCACCTGATCCAAACCTCCTCCAGACTCTGCAAACCTCTTCACATTCTTTTTATTCTCAAGTGTTTACTGGTTCGCACTCAATGACCCTGCAGTTATTTTCTCTTCCTACTTTTTTTGGAGAATTAAGAATTATGCCAAAAAAATACATTTGAAAAAAAAAAGAAAAAAAAAAGATTTAGTGGTAAATTTGTGTTCCTGACTCCATGTTTTGCAAGTTTTCAGGTTTTTTTTTTTTCTCGTTTCTTCTTCTTTTTGTTTTTCTGATGACCCACACAGGCCATGGAATTTTTACAACTGTGCAACTTAAGCTTCTTCATTAAAAACGTATAAATCTATTAAAAGGGAAATGGAGTAAATGTCATGTTATTCCACTGGGTGTTAGATTTATCATTATGCAAAGGTTCAGGTTCAGTTTATGTACACATAACTACCAAGAATTAACAATTCTAACCTTCCTGCAATCATCCTAAAACTAATTTTTCTTGAATACTGACATAACCTAACCACAGGCACACACACACACAAAAGTTCTGCCAGGGTTTGTTTATCTTGGAAAACAAGGTGAAATAAATCACCTACAAGAATTTTTTTTCCTTAACCTTAAAGAATTAAGGAAGATTCTTCTGGCAAAACTTTTTTTTCACTTGGTCTTCAGTCATAAACACGAGAGAGAAAACGATTTAAATTGAACTTAGAAAATGGGTCACCAGATTGTTTTTTCCACTTGCTTCCTAGGGCTTCCATACATTCTGCAGAAGCTTTTAGCAAAAAGGGAAAAAAAAGAAAAAAAGAAATTAACTGGGGGCTTTCATGTGGAGACTGTCAACGCCCATGTCTTGTAGGAGGAAAATGCCTTTGTTTAGTGTTTGGAATGCCTTTTTGACCCATTTTTGATCTCTTCATGTGGATGCAGGACAAAGACCCACATTATGGTCTTTTTGTGTGTGGGGAGGGGGTGAACAACATCTCCCTCTCAAAGCTGCTCTGAGTCATAAATTTATGCGGTAAACAAACAAACAATCATGCAGCCTTTCCAAAGATAGAAGTCGTTTCCATTTACGCGCCTAACATCTGCTGACTGCGACGTCTACTGCAATTCTTGATTGGGTGCCATCACTTTGGCTCAGCTGAGATGTGTGCGCTCATTCCCGTAGACATGTGTCTGCTGCCAAAACAAACAGTGCAGCAGGACTGGTCAGTATGCGCCCTTTAACCATCTTAATCCGCTCTGTCTGCGCCCTCCACCAGCAATGCAGGCTCCCTTCCCACTGGGATACAACAGAGGGGCCCTAAACACCTCGCCGTTAAGCTTACACCATACTGCTGGCCCTGGGGGGTTGAAGCAAAAGTCAAGCTGGACGGGAAGAGCCAACATGAGCTCATTGTTGCTGCTGCTGCCAACTCTCCTGCCCTCCACTCACAGCCGACCTCTAAGCACCCATCCTCCTCCCTCCCTACACCTCGACAATCTATCAATGAAAAACAGACTTCCAGAGTAATGGATTACATGGAACAGAACTACATAATTTAGATACCAATACAAACATATCTGTATTCAATTACAGTTACAGATAAAATAGGATAATAATATACATTTAGAAAAAATGGGGATTAGATTAGTATAAAATACGGTTTAAAACAAAGAAAGCTACCAACCAAGGACTCAACATCTAATTTAAAAAATGTGGGATCAACTGCTAACGTTAGCTGCACAGACCAACTGCTAATACCGATTTATAATTACTGATATTAATCTAAATGGGCATTTGGGCAAAATGGAAGGAAAAGCTGGACAAACAATTAATAAACCTAACAACAAGCAAGCATTTATCAGCCTCAACAATTCCACCATATTTAGTACAGATGTAAACCAAAAATAACAGAAGTTAACTGAGTTACATTACTTTAATATTGTGATATTTGGATGAGGATACTGACTACAGTTTTAAACAGGTAATTAGTAATTGTATCAGAATACATTTCTAAAGTAATCCTCCCAACCCTGAGCCATAGATTAGGGTAAGATGAGGTGGTTGCAGGATTTTTGGTAATACATTCCCTGCTGCAGCCAGGTATTGAAGACATATGAAGAATGCAGGAATATGAACGCCAGCGTTTTTGTTTTTCAAAGCCTGTTTCCACACATCTGTCCAAATGTTCTCTCCGCTCTTATTTCTCTTTCTCCCTCTTCTAGGAAACAGAGTACGTCTGACCTGAATTTTACAATCTCCGTCTGTGGAGCAATGCTTCTTGGCAGAGAAATCTCACAACAACCAGACGGGGGTCACAACAAAGACAAAGGAATGGAGGAAGGCTTTCTTAGTGCGGCGTTCCAGACCTATAAGAGTGAAGCTTATTGGGTAAAGGTTGCTTCAGGCCATGCACACATAACTACCAATCCCTCACTTACTCACACTTGTAATCCAGCCGGTGAGCTCACATACAACAGTGTGCTCTCACAGATCCCACAAACTAATGATTAACCATCAACCTTTTCTCTTAAACTCACCCTGATAGGGTGTGAGCTCATCATCTGCTGGTTCTGCAAGTCACACACCAGATCTATCATTCTCATGTAGTTTTTAGGAAAGAGGAAACAGCTGAATGAATCATTTTAAATCCTGGGTTACTGACAAAATTCTAAGTTAGAATTTCTTATTAGGCAGGTGGCCATGATTCATATGAAATTGTTTAAAGTGTAAACTGTTACCACAACTGTACAAGCTATCTAATCTGAAATTAAACAGAAGTGATGTTGATGTAATCTCCTTTTAAGGTCAGTTCCACAATAAAGGATTTTCTTCTGAGGAAGTCTTTAGCACAAGGGAATTATGTATCATACAGTAGACAGCTCAGCCCATACTAACCATACACATGATTATTCTTTTTTAATAACAATAATGTCACCTGTACTCTATCTGAGTGTTTCCATTACTACTTTTTTACCTGAAAAAACATTGTTAGCTATTCAGCAATAAAGTAGTATAAGAAATAAAGTATTTTAAAAGAAGTACATTTAAAGTGTAGTCAAACTAGACGTCATAAGCTCAACGTCAACTAAACTAAAAACAAATACTAATTCAGCAATACTTAAAGTGGTATTTCAGTGTACTTAGAAGAAGGGTACTTAATAGTAAATGAATTGTACATTTTAATGTACTTTTAAAAAGCATACTAAATTGCAAATGCTTATAGTGGGAAGTGAGTTTACTTTTGAAAAGTATAATTATTTTCAAGCCTTTTGTAATACATTATTAGTATGTTTTACATGCTCACAAAAACTTAATTCAAAGCTGTGTTTCAGTGTACTTTAAAAAAGTAGCACAAACAAGGTAAACTCATTTCAGTAATCAAGAATGTGTACATACACAGCATTTACTTCAAATGTATTAAGTATATTTGAAGTTGTTCCACTTTAGCATGTAAAAGTGCACGGAGTACACTTAAAAGTGTGATTTTCTACAATTTAATTACAACTAAAATAGTATAAAATTAGTTTTTTTTACTAAATTGCAAGCTGCAAGTTTACAAATCGCTAATAAACTTGAAGTATATTGATGATCAGACTGACTGCAGGTACAGTCCAGCATAGTAAAATGTAACATACTCAGCTTATTTATTTTTCACTGGAGTAGCTTCACCTTGATTAGCTACACCACTGAAGTACTTACAAGTTAATCCATCAGTCATAATAATTTGATAATATTATGTAGGTCTATAATGACAGGGCACCTGTTGCATGTGTACAGCGCAGTGTTCCTGCAGCCTGCCTGAGCTTCCTCGAGTCTGAGGAGGAGGCAGCAGGGGGGGAAACAGGATTTCATTCTATTTAATATATGGCTCCTTCTCACTGTTTGGACTGCAGTACTGATTTTTGGACCTTTAAAGTAAAATTCTTACATGTTGTGCTTTTATGGAAATGGTCAGAATACTTTCTGTGATCCTTTTGTAGCCCTCTGCGTGTTTGTGGAAATAGACAAAACAGCTCATAATGTACAAAGAAAAATGACCAATCCTAACCAGAATCTTGCTGCAATGCCCTTAAAACTCATTTCTCTTGAAAACTGATATGACCTAACCACACACACACACACACACACACACACACACACACACACACACACACACACTTAAATTTCCATTGTACTCTCCCTCTACATAATGTGGAAAATGTTTGCCCTTTGATCACCGTTCAAAGTGATGCAGTCAGACTTGAATCACTGTACTGTACTTTTTACAGTAATACAACATGATTGAAAAGTATTTGTGTCTGCCTTATGATATTCTCAGGTGAGTGTGCACTCAAAGAATCCCACCACCACCCATTCTCTGAAGTGCTGACAATCTAGTCTGTCTGTGCCTTGAGGGCGTTTTGTATAACACCCATACCTAACATCCAGAGGAACCTGTTATGTTCTTAATATATACACTGTGCTGTAGTCCCGCCTATTACAGAGCTACAGAGAGATATTTACTAGTATGTGTTGCTTTTATGCGTCAGTGTAACAAGTATACTCCCTCTCACCTTACAGCAACACCTTACACTATTACCAATCCACACTCTCTCTCTCTGAAGAGGTCACTGTTTCTACAGTTCTCATCCATCTATTTCCCAGCAGCACTCCTCAGTTCTTCAATTTGTCATTGTTGAACTTCACTTGGTGGACCACTATGTGCACTCTGCAGCACAAAACCCTTTTTGAAACTTGGCTGTTGGCTGAAACACATATTTTACACACAATTCTTCTTCAAGATTGAGCTGCCATCCTGACAAAATAAAGTAGTTTGATCTATAGACCCGAGGCATCGTTTGATGGGAACTTTGGTGCTATTTTCGTCTCAAGGAGAGCGAATAAAACTGTTTGTCAACATGAAAGAGAGAGTGAGGGTGTGTGTGTCAGTGAGGTGATTAAAAATGGAAGTGTTTCTCCCTGGTCTCCCTGCTGTCATCTGATCCACTTCTGCAGCCGTCTGCGCACACTATATGGCATTACCTCAGACCGGAGGAGCTTGGGTTTCTCACAGTGGACACAGGACAAATGGAGTCTGGTTCATTCATTGTGCAACAGCAGCTCTTCTCCACTATTCACAGCATCCCCTAGAAAAGCATTCAAAAATATCCCCCAAGAGTATTTACTGTATGTTGACACAGTCATTTTTATTTTTAGGGGGAAAAGGATTGTAGCTATTTTAATGGCATCTGCTTTTTATTTAAAGGTGCAGTAAGCAGTTCTGGAGAAAAATGACAGACTATTGAGTTCTCATTCCCTGGTTCTGAAATGCTGACATTTTGGAAATGAATTCAAATTGAATTACATTATGCTTAAAGGTTATTATGGAACTTTTGCCCAGTGACACCAAAAATAAACTGCCTAGCCCAGCTTTAAATGTAATAATGTCTTAAAATAAACTTGCTAATGCTGAAGAATTCGTTGCTGAAGTCAACAGGCGTAACAACCTTTAAATGTAAAGTGTAAAATACTTAAAGGTCCTATGTGGAGTAATTTGCTTGAATAGCTTTGTATTGCCAATGTGAGAATGGATTGTAATGCAATGTAAAAAATGAAACTTGCCTATATTACAGCCAGACTGATTTTGTATTTTGTGTTATGAAAGGGGCTCGGGACAGCTCCCCTACAGAGCAACAGTGTGCAATGCTGGCTAACGTTAGCTTAGAAATCGAGCCCACCAATGTCAACAAACAAACAGCACCCACCCCAACACAAGCCAAACTTTTCTCATCTATCAATATGATGCTGGTCAATCACGTTCAGTTTTGTGTATGTCTCATCATACTTGTGGCCGATGCCCAGGATGCTTGCATAGCAAAACAAAAGAGGGTGCAGAGACTTTTTCTCTAATTTCTTTTGTCCTATTTTTCTTCACTTTTTTCCTCTTTGAAGTTTAAAATTCTAGTAATGTGACAAATCTAATCGCAAATAAAACACTGAATTGATGATAACTGTTTCTGGACAATTGAAGGTCTGGTGCAGGCCTGGAATTTTATAATTTTAGGGGAAAGCCACTTGGCTTTTGGTGTTGTCAAGTTTTTGATGCACATAGGCTAAATGAGTGGACAGCAAGGCCATCAAGTACAGGGACAATGGAAGTCAGTCAGAAGTCAGTCTATGTAATGACACACATGCCGGCCATGGCCATACCTTTAAAATAGTAAAATATATGGTATGCTTTAGAAAATGACAAACATAATGTGAAGTATAACCAATTTTCCACTAATACATCAGTCAGTTCTTTAAAAGTAAAATCAATTTGCACATCTATGGCAGAAGTTGCACTTTTGAGCCCAGGAAAGAAAGCCTGAATGATTTGATGATTGATTTACTGTCTACTGACCCACATGACTTACAGAAACTGGAGGTTTTCACGACACTGTTCCAAACTTCTACCTGTGCCTGCCAATTCTGCATGTGCTTGCTCGTGTGCACACATTTGTCCTTTTTTTTTTCTGCACAGACGTGTGCATGCATGATTATATTTGTGCTTATTTGACTGGAAATGCTCAAATGACTCAATAGGAGCGGCTGGGTGAACACAAGGCTTTGGCAGCTCTGGTGAGGGTCATTCACTGTGGTCTCTGTACCCTGACAGGCTGCCTGACTGCCGGGCCTATTTGCTCAGTGAATAAGGGCACCACGTGTCATGTCACCTGGTTGCCATAGTAACAGTGTGGTCAGCCTTTTCCTGTAAAGAGTGGAATAACAGATCCATATCCTGCATCACAAGCAGCCCCAGAGGCTTTGGCTGAGAAGAATTACTCTCTTTTCATGGGCTTGTGTTCAGCCAGTTTTTCTTCTTTGTCTGTTGTGTTTTACAGCCACACAATTTGTCTGCTGTCTGTCTCTCACTTTCTCTCTTTGCCTCTTCTGTTCTCTCTTTGTGTTTATTTCTCTTCAGCAAGTTGATTTCCGTGAATACCCTCCTTTCCTGATGTCCTGACAGGCCCTGGCAATTGTTAGCGCCACACAATTTGTCGGTTATCGACCTGGTAGGTGTCCATGTGTGGCAGCTGTTTCCGTATTCACTCCAAAAACTTCACACCAAAATTTAACACTCTGACCTTTTGTGACTCATGTGGAAAAAAAAGCTAAAAGAAACCCACAAATACAAAGTTTTCAAATTGTATTCTAAAGGAGGCAACTCCCTGTCTGTCCACCAACATGAGTATGTTTTACCAATTAGGTTTTAATTCCTTTCTTCATCATCTGTGAGGTGAAAACATCTGATTTCCACACAGAGAAAGTCGTAGTTCAGGGATCAAATCCCAGCGCACTACAGAGCTTTGCAGCCCGCTGGGATGGCTGAGCTCTGTTCTGAGCTCTGGCTCTGTTTCCGTCACTCTACTCTGTTTCCATCACAGTTAGTTTTTGTAATTTGTGGCAACTGTTGCTGTTGCATTGCACTGGTACAATGACGCTGCTAAAAAAAAAAAAAAGAAAGAGCTGAAACTTGCTTTACTAACCACTCGTTTCACCATCTCTCACCAGTGCTGGTTGTCACAAGTGCACCAGCTAACATGAAAATATATTTATGATTCCTCTTTTCATAATTCCTCACTGAAAATTTTTTTTTTTCTTTTTTTTAAAGACTCAAGAATCTGTGTCAACTCTGGGGTCTTAGCCTGATGATTTGAAACTTTGACTTTTAGGGGGCTGTCCTAGTCTCCATATAACACTGCACTGCAAGTACCATGATCAGGAGTCAAGCTATCAGCTCACAGCCACACCTTTCAAACAGCCACAGAACGGAAAACGACTTTTAAAGCAGACACAGCCCGACTGAGGAAGCGATCAATGAACTTCCTTATCACAAAATTCATGGTTATCCTATTGTGTGACAACATAATTCACAAGAACCATAAAGTTATGTTTTGTCAACACAAGCAAATGAACTTCAAAGGAACTGATAAAAGCTGTGACTTCTTAGTAACAACCAGCTCCCCCTTGATAACAAAGAAAACTGAAGTAAGCAGTATTGACCACTTCACTGTAAGTTCCACAGAAGAGGTGAGTTATCATTTTCTAGCTGCACCTTGTGCATTCATGCATACAGTGTTTGTATGGATGTTATTTTGGGCGTGCTGTAACTTCTAAGTCGCCAGCTGTATTTTATTGGTTAAAATCATATTGACAATATTCATTGAAAGCCAAATGCGTTGCTACAGAATGACAAATTAGTGTCTGTTTGTCACAAATTAGCAACAAATTAGCAGCACACGCAAGAGAAACTCCTCATGACAGCTGCATAATGTGCTGCAGCTGCGTTTGTATATGCTGCCATGCCTGTGTCTGACCTCACACTCAAAGGTAATGGAAAATCTTATGACTTAGTTTAGGACCCTTTCCCCCATGTACCTCAAACAAACGTTCAGGCAGTTTTCTGTATGCGCATTATGTGAAAACTGCAGTCTTTTGGTTGCGAGACACTTCTGCAGTTTGGCCGTCACATGTGTCATCCTGCATTCTTACATTTCCCTGATTTCGCAAGCCACTTGGCAAGTCTCGTCATTTTTGGGAATCGCCATGTCATGTGGGAACACACTGGATGTGGACTTGTGAAAACCAGAATTTTACTGGGTCTGATGTTCATATGTAAAGAGGGGATTTGTGGGAAAGAGGCTTATCTACTGACTAAGATATTTATTAACCTTATTGCTCCCACATGGGGAAATAAAATGCTGCCCTCTTCTCTGAATGTAAAGCAGGAATATTTGGAGATAAGTCAAGGCTATTTGAATAGCACTGCAGTGTTTGTCGGCATGGAGTAAGAAAATAAGACTACAAAAGCCACACCTGTATAGTGAATTCAAGTCAGAACACCTCAGTGTATGAATCCGAAGACAAGCATGTGTCAGGAAAACAGGCCTCCAAGTCGACTGTTGTTCTGCTTCTGCACAGACGGCCTACCAGATGTGGTGTTTATAGATGCATAATTGGAATGTGTTTATGCAGAGGCAAAATGAGAGCTTGCTCGTCCCATTTGTTAAACATTTACATGTTGATCCCCCCTTTTACACACTCCATTAAACAAGCATCTGCTCTGTCTGTCCTTGAGTCTCTGGATGGTAAAGCTGACCAGTAGGTGTCTATATGAGAGTAATGAGGAGGCAATACAAGAATGTGTGACAGGAAATTATCTTTTTTTTCTCTCTTTTTAATCTCCCTATTCATAGTCTTGCCTGTATGAATTTCAGATAATGTGTGATTCCTGTGCATATTAACTAAATGAAAAAGGAGCGATAGCAATGATGGGAAAGATTCAAATATTAAACCAATGAATGACAGGAAATACTGAACACAGAAGCTTACATGAGCTGTGCAATGGAGTGTAATGAGGCATTTCCCTATGTCATATCTGAATTACTGGAATAAAAGATCATTTGAATGGGCCTGTGTTATTTGGTTTCCAAATAAGGCTATCCATTTGATTTCCAGGAAGGCCAGATCAGGGAAAGCAGTATGCTAAATTCATTTGAAACTATTCAAAACTAAAAGTTTAATGAGACCAAGTGTATTATTGTGAACTAAAACTAAACTAAAACTAAAACTAAGTGGGGAAAAAAAACCTTTTTAGTTAACTGAAATAAAAATAAAATTAGACTTAACTACACCCTTAGAAATGAGGGATCTAAAATGGATTCTTCCTGAGCGGCTGAACAGCCTTTTTTTCTGGGAATGGGTTTGTCAAGGGTTCTTTGCCAGACCAAAGGCTCCATTAAGAACTTTTTTTCATCCACACAACCCTTTTTGGAAGAAAGAGTTCTTCAAGTGTTGTTGAAATCCTTGAACAACTTGTTCATCAAGGGTTCTTTGTACCATTAATAAAAGGGTTTTCAGTAGAACCCCCTGTTTAGATAAAACCTCAGAACCCCCTGGGTGTTTTTTTATTACCACCCAGAAAGTGGAATTGTTCTTGACAGAATCTTCAAAGAGGGTCCTGAGTGACACCACTACATAGAAAGGTTCTCTTTAGAACCTCTCATAGGGGGTTTTGTGTGAAATCTGATTATTTTAAGACCCTTTGTGCTGAGCTTGAGGTAAAATCCTCTGAAAAAGTTCCCAGTAGAACACGTATAAAAGATTCGAACCAAAAAGGGTTATGAGGACAAGCCAAAAAACCCTAAATGATTATAGTTAGTACCTTTATTTCTAAGCATGTAGACTTTAAAAACAAACAAACAAACAAAAAATGAACAATATTGTATACTTACTTAGCTTTCTAGAATAAAAGAATCCAGGAAATGTATTTGGTTTTAGTTTTTGTCAATTTGGACAAATTTGTCAACACAACAAGCATGAGGAGGCATTGGCGCATATGTTTATTGAGACCAGGATGGAGAGGTGTGGACTCAAGTCACATGACTTGGATTCAAGTCAGACTCAAATCACAAATTTGAACACTTCAGACACGACTTGACGAAATCATAAAAGACTTTCAACTTGATACACCTCACTTCACTTGGACACTTTTTGATTTAAAAATACTTGATACTTCCCCCTTTCATGAGTTTCTTCATGTAGGGCAGCCCCAGTGTTTCTTATTTAACATCATTATCTGTAGCTTTAAATTGCTGGGGTCAACTATTTCATGCCTCTTTTCATCTTAAAGTGAGCCAGACTGATGCATTTAAATGATAAATGAATGCTCATGGACCACCTTAGATAGTTTGGAATCTCTCCACCATAGTTTCACAAAAGATGGGCCCCAAACAACATTTTACCCCAAAAAGCTAAAAAAAGAAAAAAAGAAAAAAAGAAAAAAAAAAAAGCCACTGTTCTTTATTTATTCCCAACAAGCCAACACATAATTCCCATGATCTCTTTGTTTGGACCAATCTGACAGCATCCAATCAAGTTGCTGGAGAGAACCATAAAGAACTAATGTTACTGAGTTCTAGCCGGAAAAAAATGATAACAGAGATAGCTTGTAACGTTGTTTGACATGTGAAGTTGTTGGAAGAATGGGCTCACCTGGTAGCTCACCTGGTGGTGAGGACGCCCCATGTGTCACGACTGAGTCTTTACCACAGCAGCCTCGGTCAAATTCCAGCTTTTCAGCTACTCCTGTCAATAAGAAGGCAAGACCCCCAAAACTTGTTTTAATTAGAAAGAAAAACAGAGGTTGCACAAAGAATGCTAAGTCGAAGTTAGAATTAGCATAATTAGCAAGCTAATGCTTTGTAATTTTTAGCTCAATAGCAAGGTAACATTGTAAATCAGCGAGGATGAACCATTGACATGTCTGAACTTGACAACATGACAGATCCCCAAAAGTGAAACCAAAACATTGCACCCTGGTGGCTACCTCGAGTATAGGTCATAAACTCCACCCTCTCCATTTTAAGACATAGGACTAAAGCATCTAAGCGCATGTCAAATACATTTTTTTCCCCAAAGATATCTTTTTTAATATTAAAAAGGAACTAAAACTGGGGCGGAGGTTTAGCTCAGTTGGTGGAGCGTCCGCCCCATACTGAGGCTGTGGGTCCTCTGCAGCGGCCGCTGGTTCGACTCCCGCCTTCGGCCCCTTGCTGCGTGTCATCCCCTCTCTCTCTGCCCCATTTCCTGTCTACTCTTCAAGCTGTACTATCAAATAAAGGCAAAAAAAGGCAAAAAAAATAACTTAAAAAAAAAAAAAAAAAGGAACTAAAACTAATACTTAAACTAATTAAAACAAAACTAAAACATTAAATTCTAACTAAAAAGAGCAAACCCATTCTGGAAACTGACTGAAATGGAACTGAATTGAAAATAAAATATATATATATAAGAAAAAAAATGAATGAAACATAAAATAAAAATAAAAAACTCTACATCTTAGACTTGCTCCAGTATGAAGCAGCTTATTTTTAACATGCAATAGCACTAAATCCCTGCCTTGTTTTTTTTCATGAGAAATGAGTGCATTTGTGATGTTGCAATCCTGTAGTTATGGGAAGCTTATGCTTTCTGGTTACCTGATGTGTTGAGAAAAAACTCTGGTAGTTTTGCAACAGAGTTTTCCAGGAAGCAGGGAGAGAGCTGTTTTCACAAAGCTCACCTGGGTCAGACGAGCATAAAGATATGAGGTCGACATCTTTGATGTCCAAAACCTCAAACATTTCACTTTCACAGAAAGTTCTCTCTTGTTCTCTCAGGCTCTCTTTCTCTTGCCATCTCTCTTCTCTTGCCCTCTCTGCCTGAACAACCACAAACACATGCACGCACACACACACACACACACACACACACACACACACACACACACACACACACGCACACACACACCTACACACACACACCGGATGAGAAGGTAGCATACTTGAGAAAAACTGTGCCAGACATGGTGAAGTGAGTGCATCTGCTGTCTTAAGTTTAGGATAACATGCTCCCCCCACTAAAACTGCAGCAATAATCGATTAATTGTCAACTATTATGATAAGCGGCAACTATTTTCATAATAGATTAATCGGTTTGAGTAATTTTTTTATTCAGAAAAAGTCTAAATTTGCTCAGTTCAGTTTCTTAAATGTGAACTTTAGTTTCTTGACCCCTCTGTGACAGTAAACTGAAAATCTTTGGGTTGTGGACAAAACAAGACGTCATCTTAGATTTTTGTTCAACATTTTTCACCATTTTCTGACATTTTTAGACCAAACAACTAATCAAATAATCCAATAATAATGCAGCCTTACTACCACCCTACTGCCCCACTAGACCAAATAGCGAGTTGGAGCCATAGACGGTACATATGGTTGAAGCAAGTTGCTCAGGCAGGCCGCAGGAACACTGCAATAGCACAGGATTAGCACAACATTTTAAATTGACAATAATAAGAGACAAAGAGTCCTATACTGTAAATCGATCAGTTGTTTATAACAGTCAGTTGTCTGTTAATGTAAAGTTAAACCCGTTATCCTGAAAACAAAAGCCCACTCCTCTGAAAATACACACTCTGGAGCTGAAGTTCAGTGACTACCTGTCTTACTGCCCACCAGATTCCATAAACATAAATATCTACTCCTTCTAAAAGATTATTAATGATTTCTTACATTATGTTTCCTTAATGGCTGATGACATATAAAGGTAATTTTATGATTTATTACTGTAAATATATTACAGATTTCTCCTTAAGTCTGTACTTTTACTCAATGCAGTTCCATGAATGCATCATAGACATATGTTAGTATGTAAGACAAAATGATGGCATGATGGAGATTAAAGATTTTTTTTTGTGTGAGGTTGATGAATGTATTCTCATTTTATGTCACTGTATGTGGCTCCAATCATGGAAAGAATTTGTGTTTTATCACAAAATCTAAAATTAGTTCAAACCTTACTGTGAGGGGCTTCTTACATGTGAGAACTCTACGTTTTGTAACTCTTACAGGAACTAAGTGTACTCATACTCACTTTGCCCACCAAACAACAAAGCAATGGAGTCATTCAATCTGACTGGATGTTGTATTTACCTTTATCTCTGACTAAACACGGCACTCGCACATTTGTGGTGAAGACGCAGAGTTTAGAGGAAACCAATCATGTGTAAGGAGTGGGCTATCGGGGGTGTTATCATCACTGCAGTTGAGACACAGGGGTCCCAACAGTGTCACTTCCTATCACTGCACAGGCAAGAGGTGGGGGAGGGTTTTCTACTCTCATGGCCTGATGTCACTCGCTGTGAAGGGAAGAGAAACCCGGGGGAGGTTTCTCTCTTGTTCGACATCGATGTTTTATTAGAAAAAGCCACATGTTTGAAGAAATAAGTGTGATTTTCAACTGAAACTTGGTAAAAGCTTCAGAGGGGCCTTACACACATAAATTCCAGATGAGTGATTCAGATCTTGGCTGGAATTACTGATTCCTGATTCATTTGTTCTTTCCAAATTCGTCTTTTTTTGTTTGGTTGGGCAATTCACCCTTTAAACTGCTGCTACAAGTCTCACAGTTTGCTTTGTGGCTGAAAACAATGCACAACCAGTAATTCAGCCTTATTGCAGTGTCTGTTATGGGAAGTGGGGATGTGTTTTTGAGCCCTTTGGGACATGAAGCTTTTGTGTGTCAGGCTTGTCACTTCCAATCACACACGTGTCAATATCCTGCTGCGTGAGTTTTAGAGTAAAGTAAAACTGCAGTGGGGAGTATCAGGACAGATTGAGGACAGAAGCCTGCTGTGCCCACACATACACGGTGTAAGTTTTGAGAAGGTGAATGGAGTTTTGAAAAAAAAAAAAAAATAGAGAGCAGAACAAGCAAGAGGAATGTTTTGCATAAACTGTGGTCACATTTGCTTAAGGCACACAGGTTGTGAACATCTGAAGGGTTTCCTGATACGCCACGCGATGAGTCACACTTCTCAGAGTCCACAATCAATTCCTTGAATTGTTACTAAGAGAGCAACTCCCCTCCCCTCCCTCCCTCTCCTCCTCCCATTCTTCTATCTATGGTAGTCATTTTCTCATTCATGCGCAGTGTGTCACACAGGCTGTTATGACAGCAGCTGAGACTTAATGTTCTGAAAGGTTTCACTGCTTTTCTAATATCAGTAACTAGTGTATGTGTGTACTTTTTTTGTGATGTTTTGTCATTGATTTACCATAAAAAATGTGAGTAAAATGAGAATTGTTTTTTTTTTCTTTCCCCATCCATTTCTCCAACAAACTGTTGATTTTAAAGAGTGTTGATTACGGGGGTCTAACTCACAGACCAGCAGTGGCAGTAAGAAGTAGCAGTCAAGTACTAGTACTTGAGTATTTCAAATTTACGCTACCTTATATTTCTACTCCTACTCTTCCACATTTCTAAGGCAAATATTGAACTTTTTGCTCCACTACATTTATTTTAAAGGACCATATATTTGGTATTTTGTGTCAGATTATTCATTTTTTGGGTAAGTAAGGGTATGTAATAAGCATGTACCCCTTCAGGATGATTCAAGTCCTGCATCACCCTGTCAGGTATATTTTACAGTAATGACCTGATGACTGTACAGTATCCCTGACCTAAGTTAATTTCCTTTGACATGGACATAGTGATGGCATTAGAACTGCAACACACACATATGCACAAGCACAAGATTCACTGTATTCAGCATCTGAGGCGAAACTCTAGTTTACAACATGACTATAGATTAAACTACCTAACACTGTATTAGTTAAATAGTCCCACCTCTTTTAGTTGTGACATTAAAATGACACATAATGAATGCATTAGTAATGATAGCATAATAAAAGTCTGCATTTCTGCATAATGAATATTCTTATAGCAGAGTATTTTTACAATGTGGTACTGATACTTTTACTGTGTAAAGTGAAAGATCTAAGTACTTCCTCCACCGCTCCAGACCAGTTCACATAACAACAAACATTATGACCTCATCAATCAAGATGTCAGATTACAGTGAGACAGATACTATCACACAAAGACGCCCTGTTCCTTGGAAAAACACCAGAAATGCACGACTTGGCAATTATTTCATAAGAAACTATGCATCGCCGGCTGCACGATCCATTTTGCCAAATTCATCAGAATAGAAGCAATGCACGGCAGGTTCATTATCACACAATGGTCCATTTCCAGTTAACAACTGCTACACCACCAGTGAGTGACCATTGTGGAATGTTTTTTTTGCTGTCTTTCATCATATCAACTGAAAAAAAAAAACATCCACTTCCCCTCTGTGTGTGTATGTGTGGTGTCAGAGACTTCAGAAAATGCACAGACACGCAAACACTTGTGTGAGATATGCGCATGCATAATTGCTAATGACCTTTCCAGTAAGCTAAGAGTTCACACACTCCTGCAGCTGTCTTTCTCAGTGATCCGTTCACTGCAGACCGGCAAGGTATCATATCTTTGAACATTTACACCTGTGAAATCAGTCACACCCGCAATTTCATACTTAATGCACACACACGGAGCTATTTCAGCACTTCCTCTGGTGGTATGTAAATTGTGCAAGTGCATTTCTAGTTAGAGGCATTTTGTAAGAGTGTACTGTACAATATAGCGTGTTTGTGCCGGGATGTACTGCAAATGCACTATGTAGCAATGTTTTTTTCCTGTTATGACCAGGGTTGCCTTTATTACATTAGTTCCAGTCTTTCTGTAGTTGCACTTCCCACTTGGATATTCATTACAGCCAAGGGCAAGAGATAAGACAACATGACTGACTCAGAACATTTTGTCATAATGGCCAGAAACTCACATGTGAAGGTGTAATTTGCAACATGTTCCCAAAAAGACTACATAGATTCATATAAACATAATCCCTTTCAATCGCCACTTATGATTGTGCGCTAGAAGTGCGTGCAGAGACCCTGCCCTCTGCCTGTGTACTTCCTTATTTTTGTCATTATTTTGCATTTCTCAGGACCATCTCAAAACTAATTACACATGCAAAAATGAGTACATCTGTCCAAATAGTGAGTTGGAGCCATATGCTGTATATAGAATATGATGAAATCCTATTTAACGTACAATCTGTGGTTGAAATGAGTTGTTTCCCCCTGAAGCTCTGCAGGAACACTGCAGGAGCTCTGCAGGAGTGCAGGATGCACGCAACTTTGTAAATTAACAATAACAAGCGATGACGAGTCCTACAGTGTGAGCTGATTAACTCTTTATAACTCTACCAGTCGAGTCAATGTAAAGTTAAACCAATCATCCTAATAACAAAAGCCCACTAATCTGATAATAAACACTCCAGACTCCAGACCAGCATTAATTTGATCTCTAATTGATGTGAAATGGACAAACTAAAACAGTTTATTCTGGCCTGGAATAGAAATTTCAGAGGGACACACTGCAGCTGCGTTGATGTCAGAGAAGTATTTTAACTTAACATGTTTCCTTAATAACGGTCACATCATGGTCATTTTATGATTTATTACAGGAAACATATTAGAGATTTCTCCTTTAAAGATGGACTAACATGAAACGTTTTTTGGGGTAATATGTATCCAGGCAGGATGTGCGTGTATGAGTGTGTGTGTGAGTGTGCAGATGATGGGAATAGTGATCCATCCCTGTTTACAGTCAGAGTGTGTACTTTGTGACTCAACCTGCAGGAATGGGGTCTAATAATCACTTTTGTTCACTTAAAGGTTTTATGAGATATCTCAAAACGCTGGTTTTCTCAGACTGTGATGAATAATTACTTGGCCAAGTATAGTCACAGACCCATCAGAAGCCGCTTTGTTAATAGTGTCCTCAGGGAGCTATTTATTAAATATACCTCACATTCAATCCATGCTGGTGTTTTGTGTTAGCTGAATCCCACACTGATGGATGGCATTGTGGTAAATACACAGCAAAAAAGTGGTTTTGTTTTTCTAAGAAACAGGAAGACAGTGTACTTAATTGTGAAATACTGGCGAACCAGCTGGAACAACCAACAACACCACAACTAAAACCAGCAGGCAAACACTACTGTGCTATCACGATAATTAACTAAACTGTAACAGCATGTAATAAATTCAGAAAATGGTCGTTGCACTGTAAAATATTATTCAAAGAGAGAGATAAAGAGGGACGGACAATGTGTTGAATCCAAGTTTCCAGCTCCTCCAAATCTCCATATATTAAACATATGACTCAGCCCAGTGAAAATGAGGCTGCCTGCGTGTATCCTGTCCTCCGCTGACCTGTGATCTCATTTTACTTAAGTGTGTTTACTTACTATCACAGCCATGGAAATGACACTCAGCAGAGTTTAAATATTCAACACATATTGCTTAAGTTCCATCTGTCCTTTTTATTTCTCCCACAGTTTGTTACTGACCATTTTGTCATGTACTGTGGGACCTTTGCTGTTCCCTCATACTGTGAGTCACCCCAGTTCAACTGTAATTATTACTGTTTTCCAAGAGGGGTGTTCACATCTGGCTTATTTTCTTCATTGAAGGACATTACACTAGGGAAGACCGGGGAAAATATGTATAACAAAGTATGTTAATTTTCTTACAGAAAAGTATGTCAGCACAGGCAAACAAGGTCCTTACACTGGGTCGTGTGGCTCGGGGACAATTGTAACACAGTGTTACAACTGCCCCGATCTTGCAGCCATGATCAAATCTTGCATGCTAGCTAACAACACCTATATTAGCATAGTTTGTTCATGTTCATTTTTAACAAATAACAGAGATAAAATTGATTAAGTTTAAATTTGCAGTTTTCTAAACTTTAGAAAGCAGAAGAAAACCACTTCACATCCAAAAAGTAACTTTCAAACCTCAAAATCTGTGTTAAAATTGTCCCTGGTCTCTTAAAGGTCCTTGTGTGTAAGATATATAGGGATTTAATGACAGAATATGGCAGAAACAGGAATATAATATTCAAAATTATGGTTTCATTTTGGTAATCGATTGATCATTGGAGCACTGGGAAGGAAATTAAATAAAACCGCTAGTTTCTTTAAGTAAAAAGATTGCTTTCAGATGTCAAAACCATCATGAACACACCAACAAGGAGTTTTCAAAACAATCCAGACAAATCTATTAAATTAATCAACAACGTCTGAGTATTTTTTGAGACAAAAACGTCCAAATTCTCTGATTTCAGCTTCTCAAATGTGAATATTTTGTGATTTCTTTACTCCTCTATGACAGTAAACTGAGATTTCAAAGAGTCATCCTGGGCTTTGGAAAACAGTGATCAACATTTTTCACCATTTTCTAACATTTTATGGACCAAACAACTAATCTATTAATTATGAAAATGAGGTACAGATGAATTAATAATGAAAATAATAGTTAATTGAAGCCCTAAACTTCACATCCTATGGATACATAATCCTTTATAGAAATCAGTCGGGCTGTTATAGGCAAACAAGAAAACTGAGGAATTTACATTACAGTCTGTTCACACATTGGCAGTACAAAACAATGAATACATGTAATTTGCTTTGGAGTACATTGCACCTTTGAGGCTTGCTTTTCCTTCCAGAACAGGAAGCGTATACCCAACGACGCCTTAAAATCGTTTCACAGAAACTTTGATAAATGCTCCCTCATGCAGTTCATATCTTTCGGCAGCACAATCATGCTGTGAATATCTCATTCCACCTCAGCTGTGAAGACTGTGTTGTACTGATACCTGGTGAGTTCACAGCCCACTGGAAAAAAACAAAAGCCAGAGATCATTTGAAAAACCTTGGCCAAGAAGCACCTGCCACTGCCAGTCTTTTCAGCTGATAACATGATGAGACCTTCACCTGGCCAACTGCAATGTTTAATTATGTGATCAAGTCTGAATGCTAAAGGGCTACATACAAAGCCAGTGGCATGAAAGCACTCCCACACTGAACCTGCTGGCAAGACAAATCCAGGATGCAGTGGTATGTTCATGTCAAACTGAGCAGAAGTAGCTTATTGAAAAAAAAAAATCAATTAAAAGGGTGTTTTCTTTAATCACACAGGTTTGGTGATTGTGCTGCACTGTAGCCTCATTTTCTTGTTTTTAGACGAACAAATCTTGTGCACATGACTGTCTTTCCTGAGCTGTTATTACCATGCTTGCAAACCTCCCTTTTCTCTCATCATGTAGCTCAGAGGAGGCCACAGAGAGTGGGTATTTGTAGTGGATAGCAGTATTCTTAATAAATCCTTTCCACAGTAATGTGCAAAAATCCCCTTTACTTGACCCAGCACGCCAGGCATCCATGTTCAAGGCTGCTTAAACCAAACGCCTCCTTGTAAAGCTTAATTGGAATCTGAACCTCTTCACCCTGCAAGAATCTTACGCACTGAATTAACATGCTGTATATGCACTGTACACTGCGCTGTTTTAATTCATGTGAACAGAAAAAATAGCCTTAAGGGAAACTAAAGTACAACCCCAGTTCAAAAAAAGTTGGGACATTGTAAAATGTAAATAAAAACAGAATGCAATGATCTGCAAAACCTTAAATATATATTCAACTGGATACAGTACAAAGACAATATATTTAATGTTCAAACTAATTAATTTGATTGTTTTTTGTAAATATATATGAAAAAAGTTGGGACAGGGGCATGTGTATTACTGTGAGGCATCACCTCTTCTTTTAAAAACACTCAGTAAATGTTTGGGAACTGAGGACAGTATTTTGATGGCATTTTTAAACTGAAATTCTTCCCTTTCTTGCTTGAAATTCAACTTCAGGTGCTCAACAGTCCGAGGTCTCTGTTGTTGTATTTTGCGCTTCGTAATGCATCACACATTTTCAGTGGGAGACAGGTCTGGACTGCAGGCAGGCTAGTACCCAGATCCCTTTACTACAAATCCACACTGTTGTAACATGCAGAATGTGTCTTCCCACACAATTTTTCACAAAGTGGCGAACCTCATCTCATCCATACTTTCATACATACTTTCGAGAACGCCTCTTTAACACCCAATTATAATACTGCGGGGTGTTATTAACTTACCTGCTTAACTTTTGTATATTCCAAGTTTTTTTGTTTGTTTTTGTTTTTTTTAGCATTACACAACTTTCACAGTCTTTTGTTGCCCCTGTCCCAACTTTTTTGAAATGTGTTGCAGGAATCAAATCAGTTTGAACAATAAATATCTTGCTAATATCTACTGTATTCAATTGAATACAAGTTGAAAATGATCTGCAATTCATTGTCTTTTTTCTTCTGGGTTTTTTTCTGTTCTCCACAGTACTCCACCAATACTTTTAGTAAACTCAAACTAACATACACAGACAAAAAAAAGCACACATAGAGTCCTGACTATTGGGAACTTTTCAAAGCGTATGTTTAAAGCATAAAAAGTCCTTTTGATGTAAAAACTTGCATTACTGAGCACACTGGAAAGAACCAGGATTTAAGTCTATTTATAGTAGGATTTTCCCATCAAGAAAAGGAAAAAAAGTGAAACATTCTATTTCCTCTTCATGCCAGAGGCAATGACATTTGAGGTTGAGGTTGGTTGTGTTGTGAGAGTCAGCGTGTGGTGGCGGGATGTGTTTTGGAGTTGGTGTGTGGGCTGCGTGAGGTCTGCTGGGACACAGCATACAGTG
This sequence comes from Lutjanus campechanus, assembly GCA_027495735.1. Taxonomy (NCBI): domain Eukaryota; kingdom Metazoa; phylum Chordata; class Actinopteri; order Lutjaniformes; family Lutjanidae; genus Lutjanus; species Lutjanus campechanus. Next base: position 89,620 of record JAJHUR010089398.1, read on the forward strand.
TACAGTATCGGATTGTTCCCCTGCTCGCCGTGCTGCGTTTCCATGGAAGTGGCAGGAGCTGTGTGGAGCACTCTCCGTGCAGTGCGGTTTCCTGTGACGTGAGAGGTCTGAGTGTCTTTAGCGGACATCTCCATGGCAACGGCTTGTTTTTCCTGGGACACCTTTCATGTCCTGACAGGAATTTTCTACTGAAACAGAGTAGAAGGGTCTGCCTGCACATTCACCCTCTTATGTTGGATTTTCCAAAAAGGATTAGAAATGAAACACCAGCACATTTTTCCTTGTCTCTTTTCATATAAAACCAGGGGGATTTATCAGTGGAGGCCTCTGTTGTGACCAAAGCGATGCATCACTTGGAATCCTGTGTTAAAACCTGTTGTTTTTAGGGAAATCAACATGACTAATTACCATAACTGTTAACAGATATTTTCTGCAGAAAAACCAATGTTTTTTGTGTTTCCAACACTCATTAGAAAAAACTCCTGCATTGCACAACTTTTCAAAGATTAAGTAGCAGTGAAGTCCTGCTATAACAAAGACATTTAACACCCACACTGTCTCCCAGAAAGAGGACACAGCAAATCCAACAGAGTCCAAAGAACACACACTGCAGGATTTCAGATTGTGAGTACAAAATTAGGTTAACATTGAATCACTAGCTTATCTTTTTTCATAATATAGTCTACCTCTTGACCAGACTATGGCACAACACTGCTCAATAACTAACATGGGAAAGTGCTGGGAAAGATTTCTCCATGAAATAGATGACAAACCAAAGCACTTGAAAATCCTACCTCCACAGACATACATGCATTATTGGAGATGTGGCTGCTCCTTACAAATATGGTGGCCAAGTTGACACGCAAGATTCAACTACAAGGTAATGGAGTAAACAAAATGCAGCCTGGTTACAACTGTAATGTATAATAACCAGACAATATAACCAAGCCCCTGTGATGCAGGTGTTTGTTGGCAGTTCTACATCAATAAAGGTAAAGATATGCAGTGAGCCTTAGCAAAAGAGCTTTGAGCCAGGGTTATTTTGTGTAACCAAAGAAAAGAAATAGATACATAAATAGCTTTGCAGTGAGAAATTTCAGATCTAATTTCAAAGTGTTTGAAATGTTGCATAAATATGGACATAGAAATCAACTTCACAACATAAATATAAGTCTAATTTACACTGTAAACTGTGTTATTTAATGCAAGTCCAGATATAACATACATATACTGTACACCAGTGGTAAAAAGTAATGTACATTTCCTCAGGTACTGTACTGAAGTACAATTTAGTGGTATGACTATTTCCATTTCTACTTTATGCTTCTACTACATACATTTCAGAGTCTTTTTTGGTGG
>JAJHUR010089400.1:0-24650 GCA_027495735.1 Lutjanus campechanus
TTTTCAACATTGTCTTTTATGAAAATAATGAAATTGGAGGTTTGTGCAGCCTTGTTGGAGCTACGAATGAGTTTTTACAACACTTACATCTGCATGTTTCTCTTGGAATACAGTACATTCCTTTGATTCTTAAGGATTTGTGTGAAATCGGTACAAAAATCACAGTTTGTTTCCCCACCTTCCTGGAATTGGAGAAATCAGTGGCTGTTTGGCAGGCTGGCAGGATCTGGAGTTCATGTTGGGAGAGACTGGCAGGCGTTCAGTGGGAGGGTGAGGCAGGATGTTAAATCTGATCCTCCGCTCAGGCAAAGTATGCATAGAGGAAAATGTTAATGCTGACCAGCAGGAGCGCATTGAAGCAGCAGAACCTGGACCAGAACACGCTCTCTCTAACACTGGGAACTCTGGGGGCTGGAGGCTCTTCTGACCGCCGCGCTGCTGAGATACAAAACCCCGTCCCCTGACCACAAGTCACCCGCCGCGTTGGCTCAGAGCCTGCAACATCACACACACACACACAGAGCAGACAGGAAGTTAGTCAGCATGTGTGTGTGAATAGATGACTGTTTATCACATGGTGGCTGGTTTTATTCCAAGTGGCCTCAATATTCACATTCTTACCCTGGGAGCTACGGTGGCTGATTGAGGACACTTTCTGTAGAGGGATTTCTCTTTGAGGCTCTTCAGTCAGAGTCCACCAGGTCAGGTTACACAACTGGGAGAGAAAAAATGGAAATGTAACAAAGGTTAATTTATGGACAAGCAATTAAATTTTGGCTTAAATAAGACCTATAACAGTATATTTGTACAGAAGCTGAATGTGTATATATGTTAACATAAAGGAGACATACAGAGAGTTAGATGAGATGATCAATACCACTCTCATGTCTGTACGGTAAATATGAAGCTGGAGTCATAAGCCTGTTAGCTTAGCTTAGCACAAAGGCAGACACAAAGAGGTAAAGCTAGATAACTAGCCAGCTGTAGCTTCCTATTTATGTAACCGGTTGATTCCACCAAGCATGGCACGTCTGTGCTGCGCTTCAGAAGCGTTTCAGCAGTGAAGCATTTTGCCTACCTGATTATGTTTGCTAGCTCAAATTTTGTTGATTAGGTCCTCTTTCCTCACTTCTTCCATGGATAAGCAGGCTACGTGGTTAAATGTTTTCTTTTCTGTCTGTCTTTATGAACGTCAGTCTGCACGGGGTCTTTTATTCTGAAAATTAACCGGATTCTCCCTGCCTTTTCTGTGTCTGACTTCCTGCCCGTTTGATCTGCTCTGTGCTGATTGATGCAGCGTCTGTCAAAAATAGACTCTGCGTGTATTTGAAGCAGAGCGGAGCGGAGCAGAGAACCGCTTCTGGGATGTGCTGTGGTGCTTCTGATGGAATCACAAGCATTGTCTAGAATGGCTGCAGAACGCTCCGGTTGCTGCGGCGTGGCTGTAACGCGATACAGCCACACCTGATGCAAATTGCGGGTAACAGACAGACATGAGAGTGGTATCAACCGCTTCATCTAACTCTCAGAAAGAAAGCAAATAAACATATTTACCAAAATGTTGAACTATTCCTTTAATGGCTATTACAATTACTATTAATAACTATTTAATCATTTCCTGGTTGAAGGGTGGCAGTTTCACAAGTCTAAGGGACACTTCACCCTCAAATACGCTAAACACATTACTGCACAGAAGTGTGCACCTACTCCCTGATGAGAGGTTCCAACTCGGCCAAGGAGGACGTCATTAATGTTAACATCCTGCGCTGTCACAAGCACGAGCCTCTTGTCTATGAGAAGATGCACGCTGTCTTGTCTGTTTTGATATAGTTGCTGTGTGTAGTTTGGTGGAAAGAAAATAGTTCCTACATGAGACTGCTCACAACAAGTTCTGTGGATTATCTTGAGTAACCGGGTCATGATTTCTGGCGTTGCTGGAGTTTTTCAAATGTGTTTTTTGGCACCACCTAGCCAAGTGCTATCCAAAGTCATTATATTCAAGAGATATCTGCAAAACTCTGCAACTCACTTCCAAACAATCCAGATCGATAAAAAGCTCCACAGGTAAGGGGAAAAGTATGTATTTTTGATTTTGGGGCGAACTGTCCCTTCAAAAGTAGAATTAGAAGAATTTGTCTGAGCTGTTTGTAAACCAGAAATAATCTCATTCCCAGGACGTCAAATACCAACAGTTTAGTTTGGTAAAATGTCCAGAATACAGCAAAATAATGAAAAAATAAGAGAATACAGGCAGAGGATAGGGTCGCTGCAGATACAGAGACCATCATACAGGTCAAAAGTGATTAATGAGAGAGATTCTGTCTATGAGTCTATTATACTTTTACATTTCATTTGCTTTTTGCAAGACAGTCAAGCTTTTCCATTTTATTTATCTATTATTTATGCAACAAAATTCACCTAAATCGCCTCTATAATACTCCAAATCTTCTGCATTTTTTTTTTAAATTGCATACAACTCCCCTCCATTGTGATTGGCTGTCTGTGTGTACAAAGGAGATTTATGGATGAATGTAGTGACAGGGTACATGATAATGTGTTGTCTGTACAGTATACAGGGCAGGTGAAACAAATCTGTTTGTTCTCTAGTTTGAGCTGATTCTCTTCAGATGTGTTCTGACAGGTTATTTCAGCAGAGAGGCGGCTGTTTGCTTTCTGAGTTCACACACAGGCCAAAGTAACGTCAGATGTGACAAATGGGTCAACGGCTTTAATGAGACATAAAACATGAAGAATTTATGTCTCTCCATCGTTCTACTGACGGGGAGATTTTGCAGTATGGATTACTGTTGATCTTTAGGATTTAGACGGGCACGGCCTCTTTGACTGTCTCGTCTCATGGAGGCCAACCTGCAGATAACAACTAATCCTTTCCCTCAAAACCATGTCTTTTTTCATTTTAGTTGATAACATTACAGGTGAATCAACAACACTTACATAAGCTTACTTCCCTAGTAGTTCTGTTATTTACTGTATCTAAGTGTACACACACCTGTTCGTGGCTGGGCGGCGGTGTGAGCAGTGATACTATGGTAACCACGATAGCAGTGAGCCCACAGAGCAGGATGGCGAAATGGAGGTAGTGGACGCTGCGCAGCACCGCAGGGGCCGAGTCCACGACGCCGCATCTGGGCGGCGGGAAGGCGAACTCCAGGACCATCCTACACACACCCACCACCAGACCCACCATCAGGCCCCAGAACGCACCCTGAACACACACACAAACACACACACACAAGCACATAAAGAGGTCACATTACACGCCTTCCCACAGTTGGGTGTGTTTGGCTCGTATCACTCTCGCTTTCCGACCTTGATAATCTGTCATCGTCGTGTCATTTCTCTCCTAAGCACACACACGTGCAGTGACACAAGGAACTCTTTCTCTCCTTCTCTGTTCAGCCTTCAGCAAAGAATGTGATCAGAGCGGTTCGGCTTAACGCGCATGAAAATAATCACCTTGTCACGGCACACATAGCGAACAACTGTTCCCCTACTTAACGTCTTATTACATGTCTCATTCTTCCTCGTGATAGTTCTACACATGAAAAAAAAAACATTTACATTAACAGTTATGGTAATGAAATTATCTGTTTTTCTGTTTTGTACTTCACATACACAGCTAACTAAACCTCACCTTTTCTCCAAAGTCAAGTCTCCCTGTGTGTTTTGTCTTGTTACATTGTTTTTCGTCATCTTGCGTTTGTCTTCTTGTTATGTTGTTAACATCCTCTGTCATTTATGTTTTGTTATGTTGTTTGGATTTTATGTTGTTTACATCTTGTTGTTCTTGTTTTGTCTTACAACTTATTATGTTCTCTTCATCCTGTTGCGTCTTTTTGTTGTTACATTGTTTCCGCTTGTTACATTGTTTTCGTCTTGCTACATCATTTACATCTTGTTATGTGGTTTTCATCCTGTTGCGTCTTTCCATCTTTTTACATTTCTTTTGTCTTGTTAAGTCTTTTATGTCGTTTTCATCTTGTTACACATTGTTACTTGTTTTGTCTTCTTACGTGATTTTTGTCTTGTTACGTGTTTTTTGTTTTGTTGCGTCTTGTTATGTCTTGTTACATCACTTTCGTCTTGTTGCCTTGTTATGTCATTTTCATCTTGTGTTTTCTTCTTGTTATGTATTTTACAATTTTTTTGTCTCAATGCATCTGTTGTGCGCAGTGGTGGAAAGAGTACTGAAAATCTGTACTCAAGTACAAGTACTGTTACATTGTTAAAATATTACTCAACTACAAGTAAAAGTATTGGTGTTAGAAAAATACTTAAGTAAAAGTACAAAGTATTAAAAGTACAGACTTGAAAATCTACTCATAAAAGTACAAGTACCCCAAAAAACCTACTTAATTACAGTAATTTGAGTATTTGTAATTAATTACTTCCACCCCTGGTTGTGCGTGATATGCACTGATGGCTAAACAAGAAATCATCTTTTCTACGTGTTCAGTCTTGATGTTGGGAAGGTGTCACACAATGACGCAAAATAAAAATAATTAATAATTCCCCTCAAATGCATTAAAACTAAAGTAACATGCCTGTTCTGAAAATGCAAGGAATAGAAAGTACAGATATTTGTGTTAAATTGTGGGGAATAACAGTAAAAAGTTGTCTGAAAAATTAATACTCAGGTGAAGTACAGCAACGAAATGTTAAAATATCAAAAGGCAAATACTGTCTTTTGAAATTAAATCCTAAAATGTAAAATTCTAGGTGGAATACATCAAAAGATGCCACATGTGTTAAATATAATGACACTAATTACAGAGTAAATCAGTGGTTTTATGAGTTTCATTCACAGCTCTGGTTCAAAGACTTCAGCACACTCATCATGTTCCCATGTAAATAGGTCTGTGTTGTTTGCTCTCTGCAGTGTCAGACTAGTCAGCATGTGACGCATCCTGTGTGGTAATGTGTGCTCTTTGACCCCATGAGTCAACACCATTAAGATTTTTACAGCAATATGATCCCTGTGTTTATATGAACAAATAAAAAGCTCACACCTTTTATGTAACGCTGCTGTTGACCCTTCACAATAACTTTCTAAAGATATAAAGTAAAACAATCGGCTGTGATATTTCATAACTCCTCCAGTATGAATGGTTTTGGTATTTTGCAGGTCTCAAGAAGTCTAGACATGGATTTAAATTGTGCTAAATTTGGTGTAAATGGGCCTCATTCATTTATATCTTTGTTTATATCTAAGTTTTTCATAAATTTGTTCTTAAGAAAGGTCCTAAGAAAATTTTAAGTCAGATTCATGAAGCTGTCCTTAAACTGCAAAATTGTTCATATATATGTTCTTATAATGATGAACACCATTGTCCTCATAAGTATCAGTAGTTTTTTAATTATCACAGGTAAATACCCCACCACTGCTCATATAAGGGCATGAGACTGCAGGGCCGTGTGCACACACAGAAATGTTGAGAGAGAAATTCCCAAATGAAACTTTAAAAAGATGATGGAGCAGTTTCAGTGCTTTCATCTCCTTGGCCATCTCAGGATTAAGAAGGTCACTTGTTTTTTTTTAGAATTAATACGATTTAATGACCTTTTTACTTTAACGCTGTAAGACCAAGAAACATGTGACACACGTAAAAACAAGTGTGGAAAAACCTAAAAGCAGGTGATTATTTTCATGAATATGTGTTCCACTTCTCAACACGTCCATGTGTTTAAAAAGTGTAACTTAAGTGTTTAGTTTGTATTTAAAATGTATGCATTTTTGCTTATGCAGTGTAGATCAAACAATGTAGAATTTAAAACCCCAGAAGGACTACACTGGTTCTATTTTAATCATTTATCTACAGATGAACTCCCACTTCAAAACCCTTTGAGAGCTGCATCAAGGTCCCATTCAGCTGCCCCACATCTGAACTCATGCACATCTCGTGCTATAACAACAAACCTTATGTCTTGGCTGATAACTTTTGAACCGTAAGTGGGTCCAGACAAATTTATCTATGTCCATTTTTAGTCTAGATTGATGTTCTGCCATTTTGACCTTTGTTTTAATACATTTTTGACTACACCAGCAAGTTTTGAGAAATCGTCATCATATATACAGTATATAGATATAGAGCAAGTCTAGACTGCACTCTTTATAAACCCAATTGTTCCCATCAGGAGTGACTGTGGCGGTGAAAAACTTTAACAGGCAGAAACCTCGAGCAGGTCCAGGGTCTTTAATCCATCCAATACTTGCTGAGACATGTCGCTAAGAACTAAAACTGTCAACCTGCTGGAGGAAAAGTCAGGAGATCATCAAACTCTGTAGGATTCATTCATCCTCTACACTGAAAGTCTGTACAAAGTTGTGTGGCAATCCATCCAGCAGTTGTTGAGGTATTTCAATCTGGACCAACGCGGTGGACCGACCAACTGACAGGCTGACATCCACACAGTCGCTCGCATGGATAAAAATGATATTATGCAAGAGAAATGTGTTTTAGCCTGCATATCACCAAATCAGTGTTCGCTGGGCTACAGCCAACCCATGTTCTAACCCCAGGGAAGTTGTAATTGTATAGTTAATGCAAATAGACTCTTTGTGACTCCATTCAGAGTTAGAGAAGGGTATTATTTACCTTATAGTAAAGGGGGGAAACCCTTTCATTCTAAAAACCCTGAGAAAATCCTCTTTATGTTTGTGGTTAAACAGTGTGTCAGTGGAGAGCAGACACACCCTGGACTCGCTCTTTTAAAACAGGGTTCAGTCTTGACTATCATCCAGTGGACTGGTCTTTACTTGCAGTCAAAAGATGTTTCAACACATGTGTTGTTGGTTCTGAGCTGTTACACATTCTTACTAAAACCGTGTTATCTTTTTTAAGCTTTGTAATAATCACACTTTCCCTCACTTGCTCTCTGTTATCAGTCAGAGACAATCTCTTTCATGTATTACAGAGAAGCAGCAGCAGGTCCCTGCTGGTTCCTGCAGAGGAAATAATAAACAATACCACTTCATAAACTGAAGGAGTAACACACACACAGACTTTCATGTCACACATATACTGGACTCCACGCCGAGCAGTGAGGGATGTTGGCAGCTGGATCCCATGTGAGGCTAATAAATCTGCACACCAGTACTGTGTCAGAGAAAGGACAAACAATGCAAAAGTCAAACTCCTGAATGTTTAAAGTTTGGATGTGTACAGTATGTTTGTTGTGTGTCTTGAACAGTAATATCTTGTATCTTTGAAATGTTGCCAAACAAGGGTGTAGGTTTTGTTTTAACATGTGGAGGAGTTACATCTAGTAGGCGGGCGGTCTTGTGGTCCTCCTCCAGGAAGTTTTAAGCATCATGCATTCATTTCCTGCATTCTAGTGGATTTTTATGAACCAGCTTCTGCTTTTCTGCCTACATTTATGGTGGAAATTTCTTTATTTATGTAAAGAAAAACACAAAATTCAGGCACCAAGTGATGATTCAAAATATAATGGAATAAAACCCAGTAAGACTCTCTGGCATTATTTTGCACTTTATTCTGCAGTAGATAAACTTTTCTAATTTTATGTTATCTCTGCTGAGTTTGCAGCGCAGACTCTCCCCTCCTCTTTTGTGTGTTTTGTTTGGGGAAGTGACCTCTTTAACTGTTCAAGTCGCACCTTTTCATCTCTCTTATAACCCCCTGAAATTTAACAGCTTGTACGTGTTTCAGCAAGATTTCTGTTCATGTTTAAAACTTTTTGCACATTCAAAACATATCCCACATATCTGTGTTTGTGTTTGAAGTGAGAAAGAAATAAGTACATCTCAACTATGTTGTTGAAGCTGACTAAAAGCACAAATACAACACAATCTGGTCTTAATTAATGGAAACACTGATCAAATCTATTGACACTTTGTTGAAGCCTCTAAATAATCCCAGTAAACAAAATCATTAGGTTCAAAGGTTTATAAATAAACACACAAGCCAAGACAGTCAACATCACAGGATTGTAACTGCTGCTTTTGAGGCTGCATGCTGACACCGCCTACTTTACTGGAGGAGTTGTTGGATCTATGAATTGTGTTTTAGTGGTTCATAAAAATAAAAGTCCTCCACTACTTGCATGTTTTTATTTGGGGGGACAATTGCATGTGGTCTTGGTATAAGATGGAATTCTGTTTATCTGTACTATCAAATCTGGTGTACTTGTATGTTTCTCACTGCAGTTAGTTGTGTAATTATTAGTCAATTAATGGATTACTCCACTGATACAAAGAGATAATAGGTCGTCAAATTCTGTTGCTGTTGTTTAAGCCATTTATCAAGGAAAAATGCCAAATGTTTGCTGGTTCCAGCATGATTTTCTCATTTTTATATGTTTTTTTATGCCTTTAATTGACATGAAATGAGGACAGGAAAGGGGGAACGGCATGCAGCAAAGGGACGGAGGCAGGAGCCGAACCCACAGCCGCTGCAGAGGACTCACAGCCGCGGCACATGGGGCGCATGCTCTCCAGGCTTCCATTTTCTCTTTTCTATATCAGTGTGAATTTAATATAATCAGGTTTTGGACTGTTGATCAAACAAAATAAACAATTTGAAGACATCCAGTCGGACTGCAGGGAGTGTTCGATTGGCATTTTTCACTATTTCATTGAGCAAGACATTTAAATAAATGTTTAAAAAAATGAAAAAGTTGCAGCTCTAATTGTATTATATGGACCTTGCCTGTGTGTTACCTGCTCATTGGTCCTCTTCCAGAAGACAGCCAGAGTGAAGACAGCAGTGACGGGCGGAGCGAGGTAGCTCGTCACCGACTGGATGTAGACGTACAGCTGGCCACTGTTGGCCGACTGCAGGATGGGGATCCACACCACACTCACCACCACCAAGATCACTGTCACGATCCTGAAACAAACACAGAACACAGAACATCTCTTTCACTTTCTGTGCACGCAAACTTCCCCTTTTCTCTACAGATCCTGGCTTTTAAAAGTCTTGTGTCACACCTGCCGACCAGTAGCAGCTCTCTCTCTGAGGCCCGCGGGCGATGTTTCTTCCAGATGTCCATGGTGAAGAGGGTGGAGCTGCTGTTAAAGATGGAGGTCAGCGATGACATCAGAGCAGCCATCATCACCGCGATCATAAGTCCACGCAAGCCTGTAACACAAGTTTTACTTATTTAAGTTAATTAAACTTAAAATCTCCAGTATTTATTTTTAGAAAACTTAAGAACTTATAAACAACTCCTTCTACCTTGAAGTCTTTTGACCTGAAATGATGAGTTGGATGAATGTACTGTATAGAGTTCAATCAACTTATTAAGTTAAGTTTTTAAAGAAACATGATCAGCATAGTAGCAGTTAATATCTTAAGTTTACTGAACATGTTTTCTCAAGTACAACTGAATTAACATCAACTTTATGTGACCAGAAAAGTTTATATGTCTTGAATTATTATAAAATTATCTAAACTTGTCTTTTCAGATTCTGTCAACTTAAATTTTTAAGGCAGCCCGGACACTAATAATCAGATAAAACTAATAAAACTATATAAAACTATTTTTTAAGGATATTTGAAATGAGGGCAGTATTCTCACCACTTGGCATGAGTTCAATGACCAGTTTGGGGAAGGCGATGTTGGAGCATCCCACCTCAGCTCCACACACTCGCACACACTCTTCAGGATCCACACATCCTACAGAGTCTGAAATATGAGGCAGTCACAGGTCAGTCACACACAGGCGAGGAAGACGTAACAACATATTCTTACTCATGCAGAATTCATGTTCCTTCGCTCTAGTTTCTACCTCTAAAGAGGTGAAGGAGCTGGGGTGAAATTCTACTTACTGTAAGTGCAAAAGTAGCTCATTTAAAAGGTGACGTGTCAAATATTTTTGTTACTTTATTTTGCAGTTAAAGAGTACACATTAGAATATTGTATTATTGTATTCTCAGTCAAGATTGGCTCCCCTTGATAAGATCACATGCAACAAGTGGCAACATTTGCTCATTATAATGTAGAAAATTTCAATATCTCACTCCAAAGAACTTAACCTGCCCATGTGTAATTACGCAAGTTTTATGTTATTCATAAATTGAAGTTACTAACATTACTAATGTTATTACTAACTTAACCCTATTCGTCTCATACAATGAGCAAATAAATACAAACACTGATGCATATGCATGCACAACCTGTATGAAACACCTCTCTGCTCTTTAACATAATAATACACATTCTGTCATGAGACATGAGACTTAATCTGGGACATCAGTAAATTTTCTCCTGAGTCCAGCTGTGATCTCCAATCTGTTTACTGTGTTTTCAAAAGATCAGTGAGACATTAAAGTTTAAAGTGGACTCACAACAAGGGTCACCTGTCTGTTTGGTGCATCTCTATTTCGGTCACCTTAAACCTGACCTCATTTAAAGCTTAAAATATGTTAAAACTGATCCGGACATTCATTTTTCACAGTCTGAGATATGCAGTATTTCAATTAAATATATTTAAAATATGTACTTAATTACTTTGAGTATTTTGTCATTTGTATTTTGCTGGGTACAAAAAAAAGAGATGTAATTTACAACAAAATTCTTCAAGAGCTTGAATTTGTGTATATGAAATAGTTAAAATACATTATTTAATGTCATTTTATTCTCAGAGACCAACAAAGGCCAGTTTGATGACATAGATCTCAATGTCAAAACTGTTTTTCCCCCCCACATATTATTGATAATTTCAGTTAATTTTAAATGTTTTACACTAAAGTTTTTATAGCCTATATTATTGTTTTATAAGGCAGACCATATTGAGGCTACTAGATGCCTAAAATGTGATAGTATCAGTTTATATAGAATGTTTTTTGTATTTTCAGATTAAAAATTACTTATGTACATTTTCTTACCAGTATTTTGTTTTCTATTCTGATGAGCAAGTATTTGTAACGTGCAACAAGAAACTTTATTTTTAAAACGCATTTATTTCCCATCTCATCCCAGAGTTTCATCAGTAAAAATGCAGCAGACCTTACAGTGACAAATTGCAGACCAGAATCCACATGATTAGCACTAAGTTTGGTATCTGCACTGCATTACCTAAATAGGACATTTTAAAAACCCATTATTAAGTGAGCCTGAAACCACGTGCTTTTATAAGTTAAACTACACAGTAAGGTCGAGGGGGGAGTATAGTTTAGTCATATCACAGCAGATAAATTACACAATAAAGTCCATTGGTGTCAGTTAAACTTGAAATGGGTCAGTTATTACACTGTAACAGGATTTCTCTCTCTCTGTCCAGGCAGGAGGGTGGAGTTTAGAGCCTCTCTTTCCTAAACGACTACCGGACACTCCGCCTTTCTGCCCCCGGTGACTGAGCTTCCGTTGCCGGATTCCAGGGTCAGTCACTCACCGGCAGCTCCGCAGTGCGCCGGACCTCAATGAACTTTCCGTCTGGAGGAAAGTTTTAAAAGGAAAACTACAGGATAAATCTATGTGGAAGCTGTGGCTCCGTGAAAGTCGAGACTCCTACGCGTCATGTTTACGACTTTTTGTGCTTCGGGGAACTCAACAGTGCAACTATTTTTTTTTGTGAACAGCTGCGGTCGGACTCCAACAAGACAAGAAGAGAAGTGACTCGTCAGCGCAATTCAGCCTGAGTCACCAAAAATTTCAACACATTTTAAAAGGAGGATTAATGACTTCTTTCTCTATCTCAAGTACGTGTTCCGCTTTGCCTTGACTCACTGGCAGCAAACACACACACACATACTTATCCACCCAGACAGCCTACTGCCTCCCTGCCTCCTCTATGTCTGCCTCTACCGGGCCCCGCGGCTGGAGGAGCAGCTGTTGAAGCGGGGCCACCGCCGCTGGAGTCGCCCGGCCCCTGTCAGGTGAAGGCGTGGCGCTGGGCGTGGGTGCTTTGTTCCAACATCACCTGAGTGTATGAAGTAACCTGAGCGCTGGGGCTGACCTGGAGTCTGTTCTAGCGGCTTATTCCCCCCTCACATGAAAATATTTACCCAGCGGAGGGATCTGTTTACCGCCTCACGGACACATTATGGACCGTAATGACAGATGTTTGGAGGTTTGACCCGTCGGAAAGTGGGTCAGAGTGGTTTCAGTAGTTAACTATTTATTGACCGTTGGACACCGTTTGACGCCATGGCGCTGTCTCAGGTCCAGTGTCTGGACGACCACCACGTCAACTGGCGGATGAGTGAGAGCAAACCGGAGTTCTTCTACAGCGAGGACCAACGGCTGGCGCTCGAGGCGCTCATCGTCAACGGCCATGATGCGTTCAGGGACTACATCAAAAAGACTGGCGTCCGAGAGTTTCTCTCGGAACCGGAGCTGGAGCGGATCGCACACAGAGCGGAAGCCTACCGGCCCGGACACGAGCACCACCAGAAGCCAGAGACGCCCGGGCCGGGGAACACCACGCCGGGGTTCGCGGAAGAAGATGGTGATGTGTCGCTCCAGTACTGGCCGGACCGGTCTGAGGCCTCCGTGGCGGAGCTGGATCTCGGCTGGCCCGAGTCCATTTCATACCGAGGGGTCACGCGCGTGACCGTGCACACGCAACCTCCGGCCGATGGGCACACACACATCAAGGAGGTGGTGCGGAAGAGCATTGCATCAGCCCAGAAGGTAGGCACTGAGGAAGATGATGGTGGTGATGATAGTGGTGTTTTAATGCAGTGGTAAAAAAAAGTCCAGGAAATCTCTAAATCAAACTAAGAAAATAATATTAAAGGTACAGTTCACCCCAAAATCAACTATCTGGATAGTTTTGGAGTGAGCTGCAGAGTTTTGGAGATCTCAGCTGTGGAGATGTCTGTCTTCTCTCCAATATGGCACTCAACATGTGTTACTCAAAACTCAACAGCAGTGTTTATTTCCAGAACTCATGACCCAGTTACTCAATACAACTAGGGTGACCAGATCCCAGCAAACCAAATGTGGGACAAAGATCATGTTTGTGATGCACAATGTGGGACATGTTACCAGTGATGAAATTTTGATATGTCTCTTCTAAATTAAAAACTAACCTATCTCTATCTCACACTTGGCCATCTGGGTAGCACACAATAGACAACAGGTATGTGATTCCCCAGTCTTTATTGTAGGTGTATTTCTTGTTCTTTGTGGTACTTTCCATCTTATTAGGCCTAAATCTTCATAGCTTGTGACTTTGGAGTTTCCCAGTCTATCCTAGTGGCTTGACGTTTGAAAACTAGAGCCAGTCAAAATGTTGGGCATCATCTCAATATGTGGGACGGTGGGAAAAGGGATAGAAATGCTGTGCAGGCTAATTTTTTTGGTGCTTTGAATACCACTGAGAGCCATCTAGTTTTTATTAAATTCAAGAGAAGGCAGACCTCAATACAGCCATTAGGGACAGATTCTTTTAAATATTGCATTTTTGCTTAGTTCGTATCATGTCTATGCTGACTGGTTGATGAGCAGGAACAGCTAAATAGAGCAGTTTACTTAAAAAATATTTTATTTACTACTTTGCAGAGTAGCAATGCCGTAGCTGAAATAAAACCCAGAAAGACTGACTGACGTGATTTGCACATTGTTTGTCAATGGTACTCTGATATACAGTCTCTAGACATATATGATTCAAGATATCCCGTTGGCCTAGTGTTAAAAAGCAAACAAAAATCACAATACACCATAATGCATCTAATTGCAGTACATATCAAATTGGCACCCAAGTATTGTGATAATATCTAATAATGAAAACACCTCTAATAATAGCCTGAGTTAAAAGAAAACCAAAACCATTGTACACTGTAATGTAATCCTGTACAACAGCCCTGTATTTAATAGCTTGCTCTCTTTGTGTAAGTGTAAATTGTGTCAAAGAGGGCTTTGTTCAGATTACACTTGTTTTGTAGTTGAGGAACTCATTATTTTGTAAGGTGTTTATATTTGGCTCCTCCATTTATGTAAATGTGATGGACCAAACATGTTTAAATGTGAAACAATCTAATGCAACATTACCACAATATATAGGCTCAAAATGCACCTCAGAAGTGAGTCAACGCACAAGCAACCACAGTAACAGACTCAACAAAAACTTAAGTAAGGTTATGTTTGTTGCAGAACTATTGAATGCACCACAATACATCATGGTTTTAATATTTTTCTGCTTGCAGAATGCAGTTCACAACCACAACACTGCAAACTACAAGGCAGTGCTTGTCTGACACAGTGAAGAAAAGAACTTTATAAGCCTCAACACAATAAGCCTTTTGTGTTTAGAGCAGAAATAATTAGATGATGAATCGATTAGTGCTTGGCAGGAAATTAATTGGCAAATATTTTGATAATTGTTTCAGTTATTTTTCACTCAAAAGCAGTTTTTGGTCCCAGTTTCTCCAGTGTAAGGATTTGCAGTTTTCTTTAATCTGGCGTCTTTCTAATGAATATCTATCTCGAGTTTTTATTGGCTATTTACATTTCATTACGCCGTCTCGTATGACAAGCGTCAACACCCTCCCTGTCTTGTCTGACATGTGTCACACTCACACATGCACACAACAAAGTTTTAATAACACAGGTCTGATCTTGACACGCCATCGGAAAAAAATGCTCTGACGTCAGTGAAAACGTTACATGCCAGCACCGTATGCCTAACCTTTACCTCTGACATACATGAATGCTGGCACACACTCATATATGTGCTCTAGCTTTGCCCCAAAGCAACAGAGACTTAAATTAATTGGACTCACTTGCAGAGTTTTTCATTGCTTGGAAGGCACTGTAGAGCCAGCACACCCAGGCAATAACATTTTTCCCCAAGGCTGCTGTTCAGCTGAACTCTGCTGACAACAAACTGCTCTCCATGTAGGCCTATGTCTATTAAATGACGAACTATTATTTATTACAAACTATATTCTTTCACACTCTAGTTTTTCTAACTTTACTCAAGCCTCAAGCTTTGTTCAGCTTCTGCAGTTTTAGAGTTTAGAGGGTAACCTCAGTATTTTTCAACTAATGGAATGGAAACTAATGGAAACAATAACACCGTTGTTGTTTTGGTTCAGTATATAGTGAGAGCGCTGCAGCTGTCTGTCATGAAACAGGCAGTAGTGGAATCTTTTGGCCAGTTGCTCACTATCAAAGTTCACCCACTAAAAGTGCTTGTTTTTGTCACTGACTCAGGCTCAGATAGACACCTTTTTGTTACAGTGAAAGATATATTTTGTGGAACTAGCAACACTTTTTTGTTGCTCTTGCTTAACCTACCAGACTTAATTTACAGAAACTGTCATTTTATCGTTGTCAGTGTCGTCATCTTCATGCAGATTCAACTGGAACAATATAAAATGCCGGAAAACCATCTAACTTTGTCTTTCCATTGCTCCAACAATCACTAACTCTGATTTGGTTTGAGTAAACCCTTAATTCGCCATGTTAGATGGGAAAATAATGTGAATGAGGTTGGACATCAGAGAAGCAGTAGGGAGAAATGTCGTGGGCAAACAATATTTTTACAACTAACACGGTGAGTTAAGAATTTATTTTGACAAAACAACCAGAGTTGGTGAAAAGACGAGACAAGATGGCTACGATGAGTTTTATTTTGTTTCTGTTCAATTTGAATGAAGTGTAGTTTAAAATGATAAAATTGCTGAGTCTGGTTGCTTTGAACAGAAAGATAGAGCATCTGTTTTTGATTAAACAGAAGGATCTTGCTCTTCCAAAAAGATCTATCTCTGCAGCAAACCTTCCCATGATGTTGTCAAACACTTGGAACAACAATCAGCCTGTCAGTGACAAAAACAAACACTTTTAGTGGACGTGCTTTGACAGTGCACCTTTGCCCGAAGGGAATACATTATATCTTAGTTTCACTTCTGTCGCCAGCAGCGCTCTCCCTCAGTACTGGCCCAATTTTAAAAAATGATGTCCCCATTAGTCATATAGGACATAGTCTTTAAAGTAAGGTTGAAAACAACTGAAGTTGCCCTTTAAAACTGGGTCAGGTGAAGAGTGAATAGGCAGTGCAGTGTGAAGAGTACCATGCTGTCACTAGCATTGCTGCATTGTTGAACCAACAGAACACACAGTGTCCAGCCTCTTCACACTATCACCAATCTGTAAAGCACTCTTTGTCTCTAGCAGTCACTTTATGGGACATCTATTTTCAGAAGACAGTTAGACATGATTTATTGTCTTTGCACTAGGGATGGGAATTGACAAGATTTTACTGATGTTTATCAGTCCTGTTCTTTGTCGATTTCCTTATTGGTTCCTGATCACTTTTAACTGGGTTATTTTTATAACAAAGTATTTATCTTTGGTAATGGACGTGCTGCTTGGTAGGGAAGTAGTGGCAGTCGTATCAAATACATGGCATTCCTGGAATTTATGCCCATGTTGCATAGGAACCTTTTTAATTTCCTTCCTTCAAAAGACTACAAAAGACTAAGAAGCATTAAGAGCAGAACATCCAGGCTCCAGAATAGCACATATCCTGAGGCTGTCCGCCTACTTAACACTCCAAACAAAGCACTGCAGGCCACTCCACAGGCAAAATAATTGGTGCAATAGAGAACATGTTTTTAAAGCACTTGAAGCACTTAATCGAGTGGGCCATTTTTGTATTGCTGCTAATTTCCTCACAGTTACCAGTGTTTGATTTATGGTGTTCCTGTGTGTTGGATTTTATTTTACCCATTGCTTTATGCTTTTATGATCATTAAATAGGCTGGATATGTTTATACCTTTAAAAAAAGACTATTTAAAAGTTGGATTTAACTTAAGTCTTGCTTTTAAAAGTTGGGAAAAAGTTGTATTGATTACACTCTAACAACAACAAAACAAAGATTGAGCCAATAAAATGTATTGCAAACTGTGCATGGACTTTTTTTTGCCTGCATGGGCATGAAATCGCTATAAATTACATTTATAATTTTTAAAGTATCAAATTTAAAGTCTCAAATTTAACTTGTTGAAAACTGCAGAACCACTGTGTGCTCTGATTGAGTGTTTTTACTGTTTTTGTCTTTGTCTGTCCTGAAGCGAGCCCTCCAAGGCAAATTTCAATATACCCTGTTGGTATGGCAACAAAGAATTGAATCTCAAAGATGTTTCAGCATATTGCTAGTGTGATCATTTCAAGCAAGAGTGGAAACCCGTACATGAAATTATAATTTTACACACCTTATGACGAACTCTGTTGTCATCTGTCTTTGTGAACACACACTTTGGACTGAAACTTGTTGCAGGCTTCCAGCAGCATAGATGCCTGAGCTCGACATCATGGCTTTGCAATGCACAGGCACTGATAAAAGAATTGATAAGCCCGGAGGCATAATCTCCCAGTGGACTGGACAATTTGGAACTGGTTCTTGATTCTATCTCTACTTTTTACATGCAGTTCTCACAAGAGCCCAGACTTCCTTTGAGGATTTAATGGCTGTAATATTGTTGATAAGAGCAGCTTAAATCAAACCCACCCACACAGACCAGGAAACACTAACACTATTTGTGGTTTCCTCTCTATGTTTTTTTTTTGTGTGTGTGTGTGTGTAGGTGATAGCTGTGGTGATGGACGCGTTTACAGATGTGGATATTTTTCGAGACCTTCTGGATGCAGGCTACAAACGCAGAGTTCCTGTATACATAATGATTGACGTGGCTGCAGTCCCCTGCTTTCTTTCCATGTGTGGCAGAGCTGATATGCACCGCGGGCACCTAAAGGTAATTACACACCCACACACACACACCCAGATGATGTTTTGATAAGCTGGGAGACGAGCTAGCTGGATAGATGCCTGCTCCTGATAAGTATATAATAATAGAAAAGCGTTTATTTTAAAAAGCTCCAGTTCCAACATTTCAAATTAAATGTTTTCATTAAAGAGACTCATTTCTCTCCAACAAGTTTTACTATACAAGGGAAATATCAGGAAAACAGGGCACATGATCAAAGTGGGTTTGACAGGTTTTTGCCTGCAGGCCTGGTAAGGTGCGTGCAGCGGCTAGTTTTTGGCCATAGGCAGGCTGAATATCTTTGTTGAATTTCTCTGTGAGTTGAACTGGTCTAGGCAGTAACAGAAAATACAAAATGTTTCCTGAGGGTTTCTCTAAATATTTTAGACTTGAGACCAGGAAGACACTAAGCACATTCCCGTCTGTGCTGCAGGCAATTAGCAAAACCATGCACACTCTCACTTTACTTTCTGTAATGTGCTGCTCTTTCATTTCTCTTTCTTTCTTCCTCACAGCTTTAACCACCAGACCTCCCCTCTCTTTCAACTGCTTTCTTATCTGCTATCTCCGCTCTTATTACGAGCATTTATGACTCCTGTGCTTCGTATCTCCTGTGAGATTTCGCACAGAGCATTAACTTACGAGGTAACGCCGGGCCAGGAACCACACCCTTATCACAGGGCCAAAGACAAACACAGCAGGGTGTGTCATACAAGCATGCACATACATAGATACAGACCATGCTCTAACCTGTAGAGTCAGCCAACACAAAGTTAGGGCTGTATTAATAAACAGCTCTTGAGCAACAATAAAACTTTTTTCGCCTTTACTTCCCTTTTGTTCAACAAAATCCTTCCTCTCATTGACACAAAACTCCCAGTGGCCTCTTTACTTGGCATTAACCCTGCATGTATGTGTGTGTTTGTGTAGAATCTGCGTGTACGCTGCTGCGGAGGTGTGGAGTTCTTCACGCGGTCAGCACAGAAAGTGTGCGGGTCACTTAGCCAGAAGTTCCTCCTGGTTGATGGAGACAGAGCCATCTCTGGTTCATACAGGTGAGTGGTTTCACAGGAGCGAGTGTGCATTAACACACTGCATTTCTGTGTATTGTTTATTTGTGTATTTAAAGCTGCTCTAAACAATATTTTTTGTATTAACATGGATTGAAGGATCAGTGTGTAGGATTTAGTGCCATCTAGGGCTGCAGAAATAAGAATTTTTTTTTACCATATATGCAGCCCTGTGCCATGCCACGTGAAGGAGAGCCTAAAATGAATGCTAATGTTGCTGGATATTAAAATGAGCAAATGTTAGCTAATGGTGCAGACACACTGGATCTGTTGACAGATCCAATTATGATGAAGAGCAGGAGATCACGGCGAGTTGACAGACCAGTCACCGTATGTTAATTTGCATAATAACTTGACCCCAACTGCATGCAAATAAGTCTGTCCAGCATGCAGGCACCAGGCTCATTATTCTCAGATCAAACTGCTGATCACACATGAATCAAGATTCTGTTACATATTTTATTATGTTATTATGTTATTGTATTACATTACATTTCTCTCCATCAGCTGGAGCTTGTAGTTGTCTGGTGCACCCAGATGCATCCTCACTGGATTCTGTGTGTCTGCAACACAACTCATTGACCTTGACAACTTAATAAGATCACATGTCAACACTAGGTTTACTGCTGTTATAGTGCTGCTCGCAAGTGGCAACACTGGGGCTGACCGCATTGTAAGCCAGTGCAACCTTGTCCTAGTGAATGAAGGTGTGTTAACTGCATGCAGACCTTCATCTGCCAATGCTAATTTCTGGAAACTGGGCAGATCTTCCACCATTATAACCGTTCCTTTCAGTTCTCATAGACTGTGTGCCTTGTTCCACCAGGAAGTTGAAGGAAATCACTAATGCGATCAAAGAGCAAAATGTGATGCATGACTTCAGGGAACAAATGTCTGGTGTAATGATTAAACTATAAATGGGGTTTTCTTTGTTGTGACATAGAAGAAGGAGTTAAGATGGGACAAACATGAACTGGGACAGATTTAGTAGATCAAAAATATTTGTAAGCACATCAATGGAGGAGTCACTGCTTTATATTTATGTTTCCATTTCTGTGTTATTCCAGCTTCACCTGGTCCTCATCTCGTCTAGACCGTAACCTCATCACTGTGATCACAGGACAGGCAGTGGAGACCTTTGACCTCCAGTTTCGTGAGCTCTACTTCATGTCCAGAAGCGTGTCTCTCAGCAAGGTTCCCATGGCAGATGAACCAATCCCTGACCCGCTCCCTCAGGCGGCTCCCACTCCAGTGTCAGCCGCTGTTGCCAGGAAGCTCATCAATCCCAAATATGCCCTTGTTGCCACGGGAACCCACACAAGTCCCACTTCTTCTGACCAAAACTCCAGCAACAAGAACTCCCAGACTCCCACTGGGCTGAAAATAATTAAAGGACGTCCCAAACATATTATCGAGCAGCCACCCTTACACCCAGGATTAGTCGATCTGGAGAAAGCATACCTGATCCCGTATCTGCCCACCTGGCCAGAGCCAGACCCTCCAAGCGACGTGATTGGCTTTATCAACATCAGGGATGAGAAGCGAGCCAATCAGGTGCACTTACAGAGGTCAGAGAGGTTTGAGGTCAGTCAGGCTATACGCTTCAGCGCTCCGCTGATGCTGCCAGCTCAGACTGAGGAACGTGCTTCAGGTCAGGTGGCAAAGACTGCAGGAGCAGCAGACAAACCTTCAGGGAATACAGGTGCCTCTTCTCCTGTGAGTCCAACCAAAAAACAGCGCAAAGAGCAAACACACACAGCTCAGAGTAAGGACCAAACTGACACAACAGATTCCAGAGAGCCCCCTCAGCAGCCAAACGCACCTTTAACACAAGACGCACACAAACCGAATGCACACTCTCCTACATCACCACAGAATGTTACACCTGATTCAGACGCTGCTAAGCAAACTCCAGAGGCTCCACAACCTGCAGCCCCTCCTGTTCCTAAACGCCGCACACTGCAGTTAGTCATAGACCCCGCCGACTCAGAGCAGTCTGACCAACCACAGATCACTCTGATGAAAATGGATCAATTGGAAAGTCTTGATGGCTTTAGCGAAAGAAGACCCAAGGAGAAGCTAACACCGGGCCGCGGTCGCCTAATATCGAAGGATGACGGCAGGGACTCTGGCAGCAACGATGAGGACAGCCAAGACAGCACGAAGGTCATCTGTGACCGTGATCGAGCAGCCAATGACAATCCATCGAGCACCTCCACAGCATCAGAAGAGGAGTTCTATGATTGTTCCCAGCCAGAGCAAAGAGAACCAATCACCAACGGAGTGACGACAGGGTCAGGTCGCGGGCATCGCCATGGAGACGGGGTCAACATGATGGCCCGCCTCTCCCAGAGCATGCTGGATCTGCGGGAGCCCAGCCAGCCAGAGGACAGCGCTGCCCTCCTCCGCCAATCACAGCAGCTTCGCAGACAAGGATACCCCTCACCGCACAGGCACATAGGACAGGTGAGTCAGCGTGTGAATATTTATAATCCTTTGGTGTTGAAACAATCAATCGATCAATTGCTTAGTTATCTGGCAGACAGTTGACGATCAGAAATTCATATTCTCCGTCATTTATCAAAAATAATATATATTTGCTTATTCCATTTTGTCAAATGTGAGGGGTTGCCTCTTTTCTGTTTCATAACAGTGTAAATGTTT
This sequence comes from Lutjanus campechanus, assembly GCA_027495735.1. Classification (NCBI taxonomy): domain Eukaryota; kingdom Metazoa; phylum Chordata; class Actinopteri; order Lutjaniformes; family Lutjanidae; genus Lutjanus; species Lutjanus campechanus. The sequence goes on from JAJHUR010089400.1 coordinate 21,435, forward strand.
GCATCTTGGACTGTTCAGTTGAATTTTTATGGCCACTTCACTGTTCTTTCACATTTTACACACTAATAATCAACAGATTCATTGATATGGCAAAGAACAGTTAAAGGATAACTAAGGCATTTTTCATCCTGGAACTCTTTTCCCTTGTTTTTGTGTCTAAGTAACTAATGGGAACAAGCATTTTGAAACTGGTCCAGTATTGAGGGCGACTGCTGCAGCTGGCAGAAGTGAAAATGAGCTGCAGTGTAATTCCCCTGGGCAACTCGGCACTTGTAAAAGTATGTCTCATGAAGTGCTTGTTTTTGCCACTGACGGGCTCAGATTGTAATTATAAGTGTCAGGAGAGGAGAGAGTTGGTCAGATATTAAGAGAAGCAGTGGGCAGAAACTGTTTAGGACCAGAATGTTTTCACATCTTAAACTGTGAATAAAAAGTTTATTTCTGGAAAGATGAGCCAAGATGTTTTTGGTGAGTTTTATTTAGTGTCCTTTGAGTTTAAATGAAGATGGCAATGGCAGTGTTTTGCAATAATTTTGTAATGTGAGTCTGGTTAGTTTGGCAGAGCAACAAAACAGCTGTTTCTGGTTAAACAAAGCGTATCCTACTCTTTTAAAAAAAGATTGATTTCTGTAGCGATCCTATCCATCATACTGTCAGTCAATTGTAATAACATAACTGAATCTGCCAGGGGCAAAATAAACACTTTATTGGAAGTACTTTGACATCCACAGTTGCCAGGGGGAATTACGTTGTAGCTCAGTTTCGCTTCTGTCAGCTGTAGCACTCTCTCGCAATACTGGCCACATTTCAAAAATGGTTGTCCCCATTAGTCATTAAGACTCAAAAACATGGAAAATAGGGTCCAGGTTGAAAAATTACATGGAAAATGTATTGTTGTATTAAGCAAGTTTAAATAATTTCCAAGCAAAGATGGAAATTTTCAACTTCTCAATTGTGAGAACGTGCTTTTTTCTGTTTTACATTGTTGTAATCAAATATCTTTTGGTTGTGGACAGTTGGTCGGACAAATTAAGCACTGCGAAGACATCACTGTGAGCTCTAGGAAATTGATTGGTATTGTTTTCACATTTTCTAGACTAAGTGATTAATAAGTTAGTTGAAAAAATAATCAATAGATGAAATAGTTGTTATCTGCAGCCCTAGATAAGATTGAGAAATAGATGTTGACACAATGCTTGTAAATCCTTTTTTAAATGTTTTAAGAGGAGTCACTGACAAACCCCGCAGAGGTTCCCAGGAATGACGTTTTCCATGAACAAATTGGCAATAAATTTACAGGAAAGACACAGATGCTTAAAATGGGTGTGTTCTTTCACCCGTGGTGCCAAGGCAAGCCACTACCTGCTTACAGTAAACATGTCGTACCTTTTTCCTGATAAATTGGTGTGTGTGAGATTACCCGCTCATGTGTGTGCACGCACCTGGATAGAGAGCTCGGCTGATCATTCCAGGGAGAATTATGAAGACGAAGGGAAACATCTTCAGATAGGCAGCCAAGATTGACGCTCCTTTCACGTGACTCATGTTCTTGGCAGACAGGGATCGCTGCACAATCACCTACATTTACAGAAACACAAATTATAACAATTGTACCAACCTTATTTATATGGCACTGTTCATAAAACATAATACAAAGAAATATTTAATACAGTAAACCATACACAGGAAATTTATGCAGTTCTTAAAAATAATGTGTTTTAAGACAGGGGTTAGCAGGTCAGAAATACAGCCAATAGCTAATCCCTTACATACTTAAAAGATCATTAAAAGCAACCCTGCGTCAATATATCCAAACAAAACATTAAATGTCAAACAAAAATAAAAATTTGAGAGAGAATAAAAGTCATAGAAGCAAAAACAATTTCCTCTCAAAAGTAAAACTTATAACCATCTGGTTTTTTTTGGTTTTTTTTGATAATATGTCCTTTTGTTTATGTTTCCTCTGCTTCTTTCTCTCTGATCAGACTTTTTTTGTTCACTGTTGGCTTTGAGGTTACACTGCAAACTCTCTCATTTGCACTGCCTGTCTTTTTGTTTGCAGTTCTAACTCAAACCTCTCGTGTGGGCATTTTTTGTTTCAGTGGAGACTCCAAAAACCTGAGGTCCTGTGTCACACAAAGTGCTATGGTTTTGGCGGTTATAGTGACACGAATCTGATTCCATAAATAGAACCACTATAACCACCATAAAAGTGCTAAATTTAGTGTTATATACAATCTTATGTGGGATCTTGTAAGTAGTCTTGTGTGACATTCTGAACCAATTGAAGCTTTGATAGGTTGTATTGACCAGGATAGGAATCAAGAGAGTTGCAGTTGTATAATCAGGATATAATAAACATGTGAATTACAGTTTCAGTCCTGTAAAAATGTAAAAAAGGATGAATTTTGGAGATTTGGACGACAGAATTCACAAGGCAATCAAAATTAAAGTACAACTAGAATTTAAATTCTCAGTGCTGTGAAAAAAAAATATAAACTAGATCTAGAACTATAACTACTGTGAATATTATATAAAAAGGCAGACCTTTAGTGTGCTCAGTCTCATGGCATCATTAAATAAAAGGAGATCTACAAATCATCTGCATAAAAATGGAAATTGATGTGATGCTTTTGAAATATTTGAACACAAAAGCAGAGAATAGTAAAGAACCGAGGATTGTTCCCTGAAGTGCTCCATGAGCTTGCATTTTACTATACTTATGTGCAGGGAAAACAAAGACACAGACTAAGATAATTACCTAAACTCTGTGTTGGAAACAAAATATTTTTAATTATATGTTGCAGCAACTCCACTACTTTGACTAACTGTACTTGAAGCTGCTGAGCGAACACAGTTCATTCATGCAATGGACAGTCTACCAGGTAGAGAAATGCAAAGGACCGAGGATTGATCCCTGAGGTACACCATGTAATGGGCAAACACATTGAAATGGGCAGTACTTTTGAATTTTGTTGAGCATATAGGTAGAGAACAGCAAAAGACTGAGGATTGAACCCTGAGGTACACCATGAGTGAAATGGGGAGAGGAAGATTTATAGTCTGGACCCCATGATGTCCTAGTCATCTCTCTCTTCTTTCTCACTCTATCCAGTTGTTTCAGGCCTCGAGATCTCCAGGTCGTGATGCTCGAATGAGAGGAGCTAAAGTGGTCATCGCCAAACCAGGAAGTTTTCACCGCCCCACCCGAGCAGC
>JAJHUR010089402.1:0-26327 GCA_027495735.1 Lutjanus campechanus
TTTATTTATTTATTTAAAATTTATTTATTTATTTTGTATTATATCCTGTAATTACTTTTAATCAGCTCATTAACCTTTGGTATTTAGGCACTCCTGACATGACTATTTTACCTGTTTTTTAATGGTGTGAATGTATATACATATGTATGTATAAGCTCCAATTAATGTGGTCACCTATATTTTCTACATGCAATTTATAATTTAATTTAAATTCTATACAACTGCTAATTTTCTGATTTTAAGTTATTTTATACTTTATAAGTTTTTTTTCTATTTTTTCTTACATGACATGCTCATGGTGTTATTTATTTATTATTATTGTTTTTTTTATTTGTTGTTTTTGTTCCTTTGTGGAAACTATGTACTCATGCAAGGAAGGGCAGGATGGAGAAGTGGATCAGGGATTGTAAAGGACATGATTGCCTTTTTGTTTGTGTGTTTGTGTTTGTGTTTGCCAAAAATAAGAAAGGAATTATTTTTAAAAAAACATCTCTGATTTGGAAAAGGCTGTTCAGTGCAGTTTGCAAATTTGCAGCAGTGCAATCTAACAGTAACATCTAATATTTTGTAGAATCCATGACTAATAACGGTCGCTGTGCAGGACAAAATAGGTGCAACATGCAGCGAGATAAACTGGCACATCGGTGCGTGTGTCTGTCTGTGTGTGTGCTTGTCTGTGCATGTGTGATAGGAAACCTTTGAGGTGCTGGATGAATAGTTTGTCTTCCTGGAGCCAGTGTTGCAGGATGGGAGTGGAGCAGGAAATGAGTCAGTAGTGGATCGTAGTTAACCAGGAAACAGGCTGCATGCTGCTGGGGGTGCTGATCCACATCCACAGAGACCGAGCCGAGAGCCGTGCAGCTTCAATCACTGGAAACCTAAAGATAGAAAGGAACAATGTCAGAAAAACTGACGGAGACACGGCTGCTGGTGAAAAAAAGATGAAGGGATTTACGATTGATTGTGGGTCAAAGGCCATTTTCAGATAATTTATGATTCCGCTGAAGAAGCAGGCAGGCGGGATGACAAAATAACAACAGAACAAGGGAAATAAAGTTTAAATAGTCACAGGAAAGAAAGGTCAGCTCAGTGACCACAGCCTCAACCCAGCATGAATGGTCCTGATTTACTAAACTCCACCCGTCTGGTTCTATAAGAACCTTAAAATAAGCACCAGTGGTTCTCTGTATCCAGAAAACACAGGAAGCGTTAAAACTGCACAATCTCGTTCACACTGCCGATTTTAGACAAAAAGGAAACTAAATCAAACAACAGCTTTTTTTATTTTAGCCTCCTGTGATGACAGACATGGCAGCTTTTACATCTTTAGCTGCTTCGACTGTCAACAGACTGAAACAATAACATGATTATTAAGTTTATAGACACACTTGCGTCATCGTACGGCTGTGATACTCGTTACACAACAGAACACTGCTGCAGGGATTAAAGTTGGAGACAAGTTTTCTCTTTTTAGATCCCGACTGAAACTGGGGCAAAAATGTAATGTTTGGTCTGAGGATGACGCCAGAGGAGAGGAAAAGTTTATTCACTGATTGATTTAGGTGACGAAACGCTTCACAGCCTGAACAAATAAATCAAACGAGGCAATAAAAAGACATAAAAAACAAGAGTTTTAACTGGTTGATCATGTATCAACTTTATTTAAATACTTTGACAACCTCACCTACAGTGTACAGTTAGAAAACTCCACTCCTCCAAAGACAGAATACTGGTCAAATTTACATAGCAAGGAAAAAAAAAAACTAACTTATAAAACAACAAAGCCATAAATGAAAGAACAAATCAACAATAACTTTCACACTTGCTATAGCTGAAGCTCTACCTCCTCGCAGGCCTTTTTACGGCCCGGCAGGAGGGAGCCATAGTGAGTTTTACTGTTAGTTTGAATCATTATACACAAAACCAAATAAAAAAATATGTCTTTTTCCTCTCTTCACACTGTCGCAGGCTGCCTACGTCCCACCAGGGTGAGCGGTTATATCACATATTCCTGACATATAAAATGATTCAGTTCAAAAATGTCAAGTGAGGAAGTACATTTACCCGAGTATAAAAAAAATAAATTAAAATGATCAACATTTATACACAAGATGGTCAACAATCCTGACAGCTGTTGTACAATCTTAACCTTCTACGAGCTCAACTACAGTGACCTGCAGCCTGGAAATGAAATCACTGGCTTTTTAGAGGAAACGACGCCCGACTCCTCGCCCTGATTCAGATGCTGCACAAACTTCTGACTTAAACTGTTTATAATGAGGGGTAAGAAACTAATACGGCAGGGTTCTGGAGAGAAGATTTTAAACTGTGAATCCATCCCAAATGAACATTTTCCACCATGACGTGTTTGCTTCTTCCGCTGAAAGCACGTTCAAGTCTGACAGCAGAGGGAGCACCTGCACAGATCAGTGCAAGATTCATGCATCGAGTCAATTTTTTTAGGTCCAAAGTCTAGTTTTGATTGTCATACTGTCATCAGCCACTAAAGCCAAAAGCTTATAAATTGATGCTGTGAGGCTGCAAATTATTCCAGCCTCAAATAAATCTGCAGTCCTGTCCTCCTCCTGCATGTTTTCTTTCCATTCTTAACAAAACAGTTAATAAAAACAAAACAACTAAAAGCTCAAGGCTAGATGGTGAATTCTGACTCAGCGTGTCCTGTTCTGATCAAAGGTGGGAAACAAAAAAAAAAAGGGATGAAGGTGAGGGTGAACCAATCAAAAATATTGAACTTTTCAGCAGAGGGGAAAACAACAATTTGCTTAATTTCCCTACTGATGTTGCGGCGAACCACCATCTGGCTAAAATCTGCCGCCGCAGAGGGACGTGGGGATGTGTTTGTCATCAGTCTGACCAGCAGCGAGGTCTGTTTTCCATCTTTTCTCTCTTAAAGCTACAGAAGCTGTCGTGTGTGAACTGAAGGCTCGCCATTTTCACAAACCGATAAAACAAAATGTGCACGTGAAAACCTGTGACAACTGACTAATGAGGGGAAAACGGCTTAGTGGTTAGAGAGGCAGTACTGCACGGGCACAGGTCGCTTCCTGCACCAGCGAAGTTACCTGTTTTTAAGAGCTAAATAACCTGAAACGAAACAGTATATGAACAGGTGGAGGAGCTACAGACATTAAAAACATTAATACAGCTCTCAGAGGACACAAACTGACAGTGCAAAGAAGTAGAAAAATAAATACTAAAAAAAAAAAAAAAAAAAAAAAAAAAAAAAAAAGCAGAATATAGATTTAAGTATTTGCAATTGTTTTCTGCAGAACATGTGACACGGTGACTCATGATGACAAAATGTACGCTGTAACTTGACAAAACTCAACAGTGAAAGCAAAGGCAGTGACACACAGGGTGGTCTGTTTCTGACAGGCAAGTTTTCCAAGGAGTTGCCTCAGTGCTGTTCATTTAATCACAAAAACACCACAAATAAGCAATATTTTCGTGGGAGGAAAAAAAAAAGAAAGAATGAAATTGATCTCGTCTGTCGCCAGGAGCATTGTCAGCTTTGACTGCCCCAAAAAAAAGAATATAGACAAGCACATCAAACAGTTTAAAGATGAGGAGAAAGTGTACAAAAGAATCGAGCAGAGGAACTGAAATGAGGGGATAATGAAAAGAAGTTAAAATGTTCATTTGATATAAATGTGTTTCTGCTGCTGTCTGAATAACTGCTTTTGTTAAGCATTGAGATGAAGAGAATACACTTATTTATACATCAATATGTCTGTTTAAAATAGAGCTTTAGAGATTTAAATTTAAACCCTTCCCATAACCCAAAAGTCTTTTTTTTTTTTATAGAATCTGATTCTGCAACACTGTGACTGTAAAGTGTGTGTCTGTGTGTGTGCATGAAACACGTCGTGTGACTTCAGTTTGTTCACGAAAGTTTAGTCTTCTTCACCAGTCTTACAGGCCTCAGTGCGCTTTTCTTTTCTCCTTTTCACTGATCTGGTCAGTGTCCACAAATGTTAAAACGAGCCGACCACATGACGGGGCTGCGGGGGTTGATGGTCGGGTGGGTGGGTGGGGGGGGGTGTCACTGGCAGAACGGGGAGGCTGTGGGGTCAAAGCCTTTGAAAACCTCCTTCAGCGAGGCGTTGTCCTGCTCTGTGGCCGCCTGCTCGGACTGCACCGGGCTGTTGCCTCCGAAGGGACTACTCGTCCCGCCGGGTTTGGCCGCCTGCTTTACCACGCCAAACAGAGAAGACACCGGCAGGTTGTGGACGCCCGCGGGACCCTGATCCGCAGCGGCGCCAGGAGCACCCTGACCTCCAGCTGCGGCTGCCCCGGCCGCAGCGGGCCCTCCCTGGGCCGTGGAGTTAGGCGAAGGTGCAGGCTTGGGCCGGGGCCTGTTGTAGCTGTTGTATCGATCAGTCCCTTGCTCTGCACTTTTCTCCGGCTCTGGTTGGTCCAACGCAGACTTCCGGACAAACAGGGGCTCCTTCGATTTGGGTTTACTGGCTGCGGGGTCGCTGGGTTTGGACTCTGTGCTGGCTGAGTTGGGGGAGTTGTTAGAGCCACTGCTGGTACCAGGGCTGCCTGGTTTGTTAGTCCGAGGATCATACAGACTGATGCTGCTCAGCACGCTGGCGCCCCCTGGTGCCCCAGTGCCCACACCGCGCCCTGCCCCACCTGAGGAGAGCAGCCTGGGGTCGTATGGGGCAATGGTCGGAGGGGAGGAGCTAGATGTTGTTGCTGGAGAGGTAGAGGAGGCAGGGGGAGGCGTGGGATCTGATGGTTGCTTCAGTGCTGACTTCTGAGGCTGCAGTCGGGGGTCTGAGGGGACCTTACGGGCCATACGGGGGTCGACGGGCTTCTCAGCAGGTGTGGGAGGTATGGGGGAAGATGTACTCAGCAGTGACACAGGGGGAACAGGGGCAGGTAAGAGAGGAGGGGAGGGGGTCTGGGATGGGCTGGAGTTGACAGTCTTCAGGATACGAGACAGCAGCTCAAAGTCTGGGAGGGAGGAGCTGGAGGAGGCAGCAGGGGGGTCCAAGGAGGGAGGAGGCTGTACAGGTGGAGGCTGTGGGTGAGGGAGCGATGTGTGCTGAGCGCGGGACAGACGGGGGTCTATGGAGGAGACGGGAGGGATGCCTGGTGGGAGTGGGAGGAGGTCCTGCTTGGGGATGGGGAGCGGGAGTAGATCTTCAGGCGACCAGGTGATGGTTTTGGAGAAGGCCGGCATGTGGAGGATGATGTCCTTTTTGATGTGGCTGAACTGCTGCAGCTGTGAGCGAGGGTCCCTCAGGGCCATCCCCATGAGCGGGTCCAGAGGAATCGGCACCGGTTTGTCCCGCAGAACTCTCTCCGTCTCCTCCTCCTCCGCTGACGGGGCTGTGAGCGGCGGCGGCTTGTAGACCAAAGGAGGCTCCGGTTTAGCAGCGGGAGGCGAGAGGGAGGTGGAGCCAGCGGAGGCAGCAGCAGCAGTTAGCCGGGCTAACCTGGGGTCTGCTGGCGGTCCAGAGGAGGATGGAGCCTGCATGGAGTGGGTGGAGTCAGGGATCTGGGCCGACTCTGCAGCGCGCGCCAGGCGTGGATCCCGAGCCAGGCGGGGGTCTGCCGGCCGAGCCGGAGCGCTGGCGGCAGACGCCTTCTGGAGACGAGGGTCGCTCGGGGGGCCGTCAGATTTTTGAGGAGCCTGGGTCTGCTGACGGAGCGTCTTCAAGATGGAGGTCACACTACCACCGCCGTCCTCGTCCTCACTGGAGTACCAGTTCCCTGAGTCACCTGGGAAAGAAGGACGGACATGTTTGAAACATTTGATCAACCTTGAGGACATCTTTAACAGGCGTCATATCAGAGGTTTCTGTTGCCTGTTGGCATCACTGTCAATCTGTGCACACTTATAATTGATTCAAAAGCAAAACATTTATTTTACAGAGGACCCACAATCATAATGCCTTTCATAACTGACAGCTACATCTGTTCATTATTAATGTGTCAATAAATGCCGAAAATATTACACCAGAGATGCACTCAGAGCTATTTTCTTGGCAAATAAGTTTTTAAAATCGGACCTGCCGTTCTTTCTAAAAACTATAGTTGGCAGAAAACATAAACATTTTTTTTTTTTGAAAACCTTAATAGAAAACAAACAGTATGTTCATAACAAAACAATGAATATTAAATACCTTTTACATTTTCTCAAAAAGTGCTCCAGGTTACTCTCTCCCTGTTGCCACCCTTTTCTTTTTTCTCCTCCCCTCTTCTCACATTTTCTTGCCCTCTCTACTCATTTCTCCCTCATTTCTTTCCCTAATGCTGCGCTCAGACTAGAGGTGTTTTAAAATCCAAACCAATCTATCAAGATCTGAAAATAATGGCACATCACACACCACAGAACATTATTAACATTATTATAGCGGGGGGGAGAATGAGCTCATGTGGAAGAAGATAGAAACAAAACAGAGGCTGAAGTTTTCTATAGGGATGCTTTTTATGGAAAAAAAAAAGCATTAGACAAAATGAGTTAGGACGAGAAAATGTTTGGGGAGAACAGGTTGTCTATTCTTCAATGAGAACTGCTGTTCTAACTGTTAGTTTTAACATCTGTCAACAATAGTATGCTAGCTACCGTTAGCCTCAAGGGCTAGAAAGTTTACAGTTGTTTGACAAAACTGTCAGCTGCTTCTGTCTCCCTGTAGACTCGTGTCTCTCTATCACTCCTCTTAACGCAGACACATGACGTGAACTATCGTCCAGCGCATGTATATAAATTTTACCGGCACAGAATCGGATATCTGATGCAGCAAACCAGTCGATTCTGGTCACCAGCCAACTGATCGGTTCATCTTTACATCTTACATAATGAGCATCAGTTTGTACGGAAACAGGTGCAGATGCTTCTCCTCTACCTTCTGTGTCTCTGCTCTTCTCTGCTCCTCCCTCCGCCATCCTGCGAGCTCGTTCCTCTTCCTCCTGCTGCTTCTGTTGGATCCTCATGAACAGGACGCGCTGCGCTGGAGGCAGGAAGTCGGGCACAGAAATGCTTCCCTGATTGGCTGACGCTCCGTTAGCAGAGCCTTCCTGGCCACCTGACTGATTGCCAAATTTCCCTCGCTCGTCCATGCCACCAAAACCCTGGTAGTTGTCGCCTGAGAGGAGCAGTGAGTGCATTGATCAGTACAGAAACAGTAACTTTGCAACGATCATCTAAAAACACACCTTGGTACTTTTATAATTCATTCAGTTCTTAATTATTCAGTTTATTAACACTCACTCTCACCTTCTTGCACCACGCCCTCCATCTTCATACCGTCCTGGTAGAAGTTATTGAAGAAGTTCCCTCCACCCTGAGGAGGACCTGGAGGCATAGCACCACCATGTGGAGGGCCGTCACCAGGTCCAAATCCTCCCATCATGGGTGGTCCGCCGGGGCCCATGTTGGGAGGCCCGAGGTTGGGGCCCATGTTCTGCATGTCGGGGGACATCATGCCTGGAGGGGCAGGGAAGCAGGGGGGAGGGGCACCAGGGGCCCCTTGGGGTCCGGGTGCTGCAGCCTGACCCTGGTTGCCACTGGGAGTCTGGCCCCTGATGGAGGAGGAAAAGCAGGAGGGGTCAGAATTCACAGAGCGGATCGCAGAGGAAGTCAGGAAGAGTTAAAGAGTAACTGAACACTAAATACACTTTTCCGAGTAAGAAAATTAAATGTACTTTATTACATTATCTACTGATGATTATTTCAATTTATGGCTGTTAAATGCAACATAAGTTATCTTCCTTTTTTCCAGAGAACATCCAGTAATTCTGTTCACTCCATCCCAAAAATCTGGAAACATCTTTGACATCTCCAGTATGTACAAAGAAAAATGTATTAAAATGACCACTGTAGTTAATCAAAATGTTTGACATCACATTACAAAAATGATACATTCTGAGTGCTTTGTGCACCTTTCAAGCCTACGGGTGGAAGTATGAAATATTCCAAAGACAGAAGATTATCATATTTTTGTTTTCTGATCTCTTACCTGACGGCCAGTTTCTGAGCCAGCTGTCCTGTCGGCTGAACTTTAATCTCAAACAGCGAGGGGATCTTCTTCCCTGCACCACCTCCGCCTCCACCACAAGGAGGTGGGGGGCCCATGTGCGGAGGAGGGCCGCTGGGATTCGGGGGCCCGCCTTGGAAGGGATTTCCTTCAGGGCCATGGACGGGGGGACCAGCACAGGGGTTAGGCCCAGGAACAGGCCCTGGTCCTGGGGGACCTTTGCCGGGAATGGGCCCCTGGTTAGGTCCAGGAAGACCCCCAAAGTCGCCCACCGGAGGCCCGCCAAAATCGCCGGGCCCCGCGTTGGCGTCCACAGGAACAGGCCGAGGAGGGGTGGGCAGAAGGCCGACTCCAGGAGGGGGTTTGGGGAGAGGGTTGATCCCCTGCTTCTTCAGCTCCTCCACCTCCTTCTCATCCTCAGCTCCGGCCTCTGCATCCTCAGCCAGCATCTACAAAACAACAGTCACAGAGAACCACTGATTCATCTGAAATATCTTCTCAAGGCTTCTAAAATCAACCACAGTTTTTGTTGGTGAACTTAAAACGATTTCTACATTAAAGCTGTATTTTAGATCTTTACAGAACCCGAGTGTACCTACAATACTAGACCTGAGAGAACCCGTACAGTGTTTGAGGATCCTACCTTGTTGAGCAGCTCCTGGGTGTCATCATTGAGGGCATCATGGGAGAACATACATTCGTCGCCGTTGACACAGTTGCCTGTGGTGTGAAACAGCTTACAGGGGAATTCACGTAGAATAGGAGTTAAGGAGAAACAGTCACAAATGAAACTAAACGCATCTCCTGAATGTTCTCATTAGAATTCTGAGGTCAATAAATACATTACAATACATTAGTATGATGCAACTTTAACTAGCTTTACTGTTTTTAGAGACAGATGAACAGGTACACATCAATTTGACCCAGACTGCCCCTGTACTGATAAAGAGCGACTCTGTGTGGTCAGTAGTGAAGGATATCATGCATGTAAGGACAGTGGTCGGCTCGGGCACAAAATCCAGTGATGTAGAACTTGCACAGCTCCTTCTTCTTGGGCAGCTCGATGTCGTGGCTGAAGTTGCAGTGGTCCCCCTGGTGAGGACAAAGAAGTGAATGAATGAAATCTGCGTGTCTGAGGCCTCATGAGACAGGTTTGGGAGAGCTGCCTAGAGATTACTTAGCTGTGACCTTCTGTTAGTTAGTTTTCATCGGTCTTACTTTTGTATGTGTCATCTACTTGTGCATCTGTTTTTTAAGAGCTGCACTGATGCAAATTCCTGTCAACTGTGTTGACATAGCAATAAAATATTAATATTAGACCATAGAGGATAAAATAAACAACGAAATGTGAACTACTTGTCCTCGTTTTGAGAATGTGTTTTTGTTATTCTTGCTGATATTAGAAACAGGAGACAGAAGAGGAAGACATACTTTATTAATCCTCCTTCAGGCAAATTCAGCTTTTTTTTCCCACTCCACTGTTACACACATGTAGGCCTGATCACATGCACGCACATGCAATTATTGGAAGTGTTTGTGGTGGAAAAGCAAATGTAAATATGAAATAGTGCCTCTAGGGTTGTTTTTTTTTGTCCGCTTAAACTGATTCATAATCTTTGCATCTTGCTACAGTTTACTGGGGCCAAATTAACAGATTTTTCTTTGAGAATCATTCATAAACTCGTGCAGTGGTTCCAGAGGCTGTTGGCCTTGCAGCTTTTTCAATATGTTGACTAAAACTGGGTTGTGAACAACTTCAAAATCCAGCTTCTCGGGAGAATCTGTGTAGCATTTCAGTTATCAAAATCATTTTAAATGATGAAAAAATGTCCAAGTTTTTGCAACAAAACATTTCATTTTCTGTGAACTTTGTATTGAGTAATGGTGTGTTAGTATACGTCTATAGTGTAGTAGTTAATAGTTAGTATAAAGAGCATAAAAACAAACATTTGAGTGAAGAATCTACCCCTGGTAAGCAGCCAACAAACCTGTAGCACTACAAAAGTGTCTCTAACTAACACACGAACATTTGTGTTCTTCTTACCCAGGTGCATCTCCCCTCGATGTAGTACTTGCAGATGGCCTTTCCTTTCTTATCCTGGTGCTTCTCGTTCTGGTTCCTCCTCCCGAGACCTGGTCCATCGCCTCCTCCACCTCCGTCCTAAAATACACGCAAACAATCCAACACAGAGACAGAAGGAGAGAGCAGAGTGTCAAGCAATAAATAAGAAGAAAGAGAAGAGTAACGCTGCAACAGCTTATGGATTATAAAATTATTTGCCAACTATTTCAAGTCCACATTCTCTGATTTCAGGTTCTTCAATGTGAATATCTTCAGGTTTCTTTACTCCTGGGCAAAACAAGACACTTGAGGACATCACTTCAGGCGCTGGGAAACATTAATCAACATTTTTCACCATTTTCTGACATTTTCTGACAAACAACTATTGATTGATTAATAGAGAATATAATCAACTGAGTAAGTGACTATGAAAATAATCGTTCGTTGCAGCCTTGGAGAAGATTCATACTTTTATTCCTCAGGTCTGATAAATATTAAGGAATTTGTTCTGGGGACACCAGACTTTGATCTTCTTTCCATTTGGATTAAATTACTTTGGATTATCAGATTTGTTTCAATAAAAGTATCAGGACACAGAACTACAGAAGCCTTACCCCGTTGTCCATGTCTCCGTTGTTGTCGTCATCCATCCCCATGTCACCTCGTCCTCTCCCGCGGTTTCGACCCCTTCCTCCTCTGATCATACCACGTCCTCCTTTACCCCTCCCTCGCCCGCGGCCACCTTTACCTCCTGGTGCAGAAAATGAAGACAGAATGACAGTGAGCGACTTTTTTGGGCAACAGAGACAGTCCACACTGTCAGTCAGAGGTATCAAGGTAAGACTCTGCGTCAGTTGTCAATGTTTCTTCAAGAAAGATGAAGATGGAAAAACAAAAACAAACAACAAACTCACCTCTGCCTCTGTCTTTGGACTTCTTGTACTGGTTGAGTTCTTTTGAGTAGTCATCGTAATCATCTTCCCCCATGTTGTCATAGTCATCGTCTCCATACTGTAAAGACAGTGTCACAGAATATAACTTCAACATCAGCCTGGTAGCAAAGTAATGCAGCTTCTTCTCCTGAACTACATACTATGTGTTAATGGACTGTGGTTAGAGAGTTTATTAGTTTGCTTTTTTGGCGAAGCTTGATTTGTTTTGATTGTTTACATGATGACAAGACCTTGCCTACATGGATTAATTATTCAGAGCATTATTTGATTAATAGTGAAACAATCACACTTCCTAACAACACCAACAGGTTTGATTTCTCAGTGCTGAACAGCAAAAGGGAATAATCCACAATCACTACAGAAGTTCAAAGTTTTTTTCTAACTACCAAATCTCTTTTTCACATAAAAATGAGGAAAGGACAGATCCAAGTGTTATTTGTTCACTGGAATGTTTCCATGTGAAATTTATCAAATAACTACGCAAACACACAAAATACAGCAGGAGAAAAATAATTTGTTTTCTGGACTTTGTCCAAAGTAAACGGACATCAGCTTTCATTCTGAACTCTAAACCTCACCTCCATCTCATCTCCATAGCCGTCCCCATCGTCGTCTCCTCCTCCCATCTTTCCTCCTCGTCCTCCTCTTCCTCTGCTTCCGCCTCGTCCCCTCCTCCCGCCCCTCATCCCTCCACGGCCTCTCTGGTTCTTCATGCGACCTCTGCCCCCTGCAGAGACACAAAGAGCGCAACGGAACGAGAGTAAGCTACAGAGGTAGAGATAAGTTTCTAACCTATCTGTGGAATTTGAATTGATAAGAAACTTTTGGCAAATTCGCTCCATTGTCTGTCCACAACTGTGCAAATAAAACTGAGCAGCCAGTCGAACAGCGAGCAGTTTATTTCTACCTCAGCGGCTTTGACCCAACTGCCATTCACCCACCTCGTCCGCCGCGGCCGCCTCCCTCCTTGGCCTTGCGGTACTGGTTGAGCTCCTTCGTGAAGTCATCATAGTCTTCATCCCCCATGTCCTCGTCCTCCTCTCCTTCGTAGTTGTCCTCTTCATAGTCATCGTAGCCTCCATAGCTCTGCTTGTCCATCTTCATGTAGCTGCCTTTCTTTGAGCCACCGTAGCCCCCATGAGACTAGAGACGGGGCAAATGTAAGAGGTGATTTTTACTTTCCACAAAAAAAGAATCATATGATATTGTTTAAGTTAATAGTGAAATATTTTACTTGGTACTGTGGACTGTAATCTCTGTACTTCCTCTTCTCACTGGGACTGTAGTCAGAGTCATCACTGAAGTCCGAGTGGTCATCATCAGATGATGCATGACGCTGAAGAAAAAGCGCAGAGACATTCAGAGGAGACGTGGTAAAGACAGACCAGCATGTTTATTTTGTAGATATAGACAGATGGGAGGAAGTAACTAGTAGGGGTGGAAGAAAAAAAATTGATTCTCTGAAGTCTATTAGCTCGATGATAACACATAATGGGAATTCCAATTAAGACGCTAACGGAAATTAGCATTGTGATCTCCGTAATATTATCTTAACAAACGGATCTAATTGATAACCGGCTTGATAAGCATGACTTAATTTACCATTAGTTTATGCACTATAGCAACAATGCTGCTGAAATAAACCTCAGAAAGGCTGACGGACACAAGATATTTGTTGTTTTTGGACATATAACTCATGAAATATAGTCTCTTTAAGTGTGTGATTCAACTTTTTCCCATAGTGTGGTGTTAAAAAGGTGAACAAACTCACAATAAATCACAATATTGAATCACAATACTTGCAGAATCGCAATACATATCCAACTGGCACCGAAGTAACAACATTCTTACTTTGTGTTTGGATTTGCGTTTCTTCTTGGACCTCCTCTTCTCCCGTTCTCGCTCCTTCTCTTTCTTCCTCTTCCTCTTGCGACGGTGGGACCTCTCATCGTCTGAATTGCTGCTGCCGTGGCGCTCCTTGCTTCGCTGACGCCTCTCCCCGGCCCCTTCCCCTCCGGCGTCACCTCCTCCGCCCGCCTCATCACCCCCATCTCCGCCTCCTCCTGCTGCGGATGTACCTCCGCCCATCTCCTCCTCCTCCACGTCTCCCCCATCGTCTTCCAGCTCGCCCTCCTCCAGTTCTCCATCCTCTGGCCTGTATTGGGAAAGAATGCACACAGAGATAAGTTACACATCTATATTCTTACAAGTCATGGCTCAGTCAATCATTAATGAATAATAAAATCATGACTGAAAAAAATAAATATGAATATTTCATGCTTCATTTTCAGCAGTTGTAGATCAAGCCCGTGAAAAACAAGTACAGAGGCTTGGTAAGGTTGACTAAAATCTAAAATCAGACATTAAAGGCCCGAAAACTGTGGCTACGATGGATGCGCAGTTGTTCTGTTTGTGTCTGCGTTCCACACACGCTCAGAGTTTTCCACAGCTGGTTGTAGTGTAGTAGCCTCGCAGACACGCCATGAACAAATCCACACACTCACAACAACTTTGAGGTACGTGGCTGCCCGCACAGAGCCTATATGTGTATCCTCTGATGACAAAATTTACGTCACGTGGACCCCTATGGAGGCAGAACGTATAATTTCAGCTTAGGTCCACAGTTTAAGGATTCATAATTTGCCTCGCACCACTGTAAAAGTCACATTTTTTGCATTTGTGTGAGTCAGATAAGAATTTATTTATTACTTTTCATACGAATCAATAAACATCTCAGCGTTTAACAGATCCTGAGCCATAATTTAGGCTGAAACACATGACTCAGGTTGGAAATATTATGACTTTTAACTGTTATAGTAAATAATGAAACTCAAAGTAGGTCAAAATTTGTGGCCCACTTGTCGTTGTTTGAGTGTTGCCCTTAGATTTCTGATTCGAAACAGCACTGCTCTGTTTTTATATTATTTTATGAAGACGGCTGACACACTGTTGGAAGAACAAACACTGATTGGCAATTCATGCCAGGGGGCATAACATATAAGATTGTGTTTTTGTGTGTGTCTGTGACTCTGCCAGGTGTTATTTACTCAGCCCCTGTATTTCACACACGTTTGTCTGTTAAAAAAAGATACTGTTCTACACATTTGGACAGATACCACTACTTCACAGTATGAATTATTTTAAACGTGTGCATAAAAATATCAACAGTGAACCTGGAAATCACCTAAAACTGACCTCTTAATACATTAGCCAACTGTCAATGTCACCCACCAAACGAGCTGCCAAAAGACAGTAAGTCAATACCTCCAGTGGTGAGTTAAAGTACACAAAGTTCTGCACACACGCCACTGCTTCACATGCACAGTTAACTATTAAAGGCACAACATGATAACACCTTTTAATGAGGTTTAACACCATATGAAAGACAAATTTTAACTTCCTTGCTGAACAAGCCATCAAATCAGGTCTCACAAGCGTCATTTGTAATTTTGCGTTTCTGTTTTGAACAGAAAATAGTGCCGCTTGGGTCAAACAACAAAAATGCCCGTGGCTGCTGGGGGGGTGAGGGGGATATCTGATGCACTGTTACTGTGGTCAACTGCCAGGGCACGACCTTCACATGAGGCAATGTGAGTAAAACCATGAGATCCCAATTGACATGGATCACATGAAGGCCTCCTCCTCCTCCTCCGACTGGTGGTTGTGGGGAGTACTGGGGGTGGGGCAGGGGAGTTAGAGAGCAGGCAATACACAGTGAGGACACGTGAAAAGGGAGAACATGGTTTTAAAAAGCTTTAACAGCAATGAAATTTCAGTTTAGACAAGAGAAAGGTAACATATCCAATTTGGGGGAATCTTTTAAGCTGCCATCAGTCATCTTGACATTGAAACTGTGCTTTCCTTCCCTACAAGAAACCATTTTTCTGCAAGCAAAAGATCCCAACCAACTTATTCCTGACATGGTTAGACTGGTCATCGGTTTGTCTGCTAATTTCACTGGCAAGGATGTGCTATGACTTATGGCACAGGTCACACTGTAGTAAAAATGAAGAGACCTGTTTGAGGAGTAGTAGTTGACTCTCCCTATTTGAATGATTAGATCCTGGCTCTTCCACAAAGGCCCACACCCAAAGTAGGCTGACAAGTCCTGTCTGCAGCAGGCTGGGAGTGAGGCCCGAGGGCCGACACGAACAGGATTCCACTTTTTCACTGACTTTACAACTTCCTTACAATATCCGACAGCTTAAAGTCTGGTTTTGGCCTCTGATGAGCACAGTGAGCTGAGACAGGTGGTGAGCACAGTCGACCTGTTTGAGGCAACATGTCAGCTGCGCCGAATGTGTACGCAGAACCCCACCACATCCTCAGCATACAAGCTTCCTCTGGGGAGAGCAACATAACCAGACTTCATAATCTGTCCTGTGACGAGAGCAAAATGTTCATCTGCACGGCAAAACAGCCATGACTGACTCAGAAATATGTTTCCAGCTACCAAAACCACCAACGGATGCTACTCATTACTTTATTTCACCCATGGCGACAACCAAAACAAATTCTGAACTACATAACTTTGATGGAAAATACAGACTCAGAAACTGTCAGGACCCTGCACCAAAGGCCAAGTTCACCAAATTATCTGGATAAACAGAGGCAAAGCTCCTCCCCAACTGGTGGATCACCATGGGACTTTGATGGCCAAAAAATGTTTTAATCCTGTTTGAATTTAGCGATTAATCACGCATATGTTTGTCAATTTAATAGTTGACTTTGCAAGCCAAGAAAGTCACAGTTTGTTGTAAAAACGTTGAAGTTTCAGACTGTAAAGACAGAAAATTAAAAAGACTACATACCCAACAGTCAGGGAAGTGACATCATAACTTTCTCCTTCCAAAAGCTAACATTAGCCACCGAAGCTACGATGCTCGTGTCGTGTCACGGGCATGTGGTCACACAATTAACGGGTCGTACGTGTTCTTTTGCTCACTGGCTGATAAAAGGACCACAAGTTGCTGGATGAAACACTTAGGTAAGATTACAAGGGACGGCGATGTTGGTGATGTAGATCGTGCGAGATAAGATGTAGTTCACTGAGCAGCTTCATATAAGACTACAACAAACCATGTCAACCCGACCACAAACTGCGACTTTCTTGTCTTGTCAAATTATCTTTTAAACTGACAAACATCATGTGTAATTCAAGGCACAATTCAACCAGGAACAAAAAATAATTTGTCTGTTGCCAGAGGCTGACATTCGTATTGTTTCTTCCATCAGTACTTGTTGCAGATTTGAGAAAGTTTAATTTTGGTCACAGCAAAATTATGGAGATAACTTAGTAAACCTGTTTTAATAGAACAGGCCCCCTGGTATGAAACCTGGAGTTGCTCCATGGACAAAAACTTGTCATCTGCTGTTTATTAAAGAGCTCAATCCTGAACAAACAACAAAATCTGTCTTTATGTAACAAAAAAGCAGAATGAAATCCAAAACTTGCTGTGCTCTCACTGAAAATACTTTCTAGTTTGGTTAATTTTACTTTTTCTCTGTACCTCTACACAAAGTAGCCTCAAAAATCTGAATACACACACATTAAGCAGTGTTTAAGACAAATATTGGCTCAATAAAAAAAGTTCAGTATCAGATACCAACAACCCTCATGCATAATCCTCAAAATTTCAATATCAAGTTTTTATCTGACTGCCTTCAGTACTTTGTTAAACCCCAACAGGTTATTTGTCCTGCACCAGATATCAACTTTCAATACAAACACCACCAAGAAGAGTATCACCTCAGCAGCCAAGTCACTCCCTCTGCCTCACTATTGGCATGTGTTATGAAGCCGGCCTGATACTCAAAACCTGCCAGCGTCGGGGGACCCAGACCTGCCACAAGGAAAACTCTCCTGACACAATGGAGGGCTCTCTATCATAGCACGGGGATTTGGCCGTATTATGGAAGCAGGTTGTTGTGAAAAGGGAGTGGCTGGGATTCGCTATGGGCAGAAGCCGATGGCCTCTCTGGCGTGTCCAGATACTAAACACACATCACCTGCTGCCAACAATGTGCCAGTTTGGAGAAAAACTTTCAACACAAACAAACTACATCCAGACTTCTCTCTGCTCAGCCAAGAAATTAACAAGTCAGGTCAGTGTTAACGTAAGAGTTAATGTCTACCAACACAAATATTGGCTTACCAGATCTGTGAAGAGGATAAGTTATTGATTAGACCCTACAAAATATAGTGCTGGCAACTAAGGGTGTTTTCACACCTACCTTGTTCGTTCCGGACTTTCAGACTTTTCAGTTTGACCTGGACCAAAATTACAGGTTTGAAACCTCCTCTGGACCACAGTCTGGACCAAAAAGAAGGACCTTGGTCAGACGAAAAGAGGTGGTCGCTGGGTCTGGATCAAACTGAACCATAGTTTGGTTTGTTTCTAGTGTGAAAAGATTTTTTTCCGGATGCTTCAGACCAATTACAGAAAATAACGACGGGATATCACCAAAACAAAATGAACCGCGGGAGCAGATGGGGACAGAGGGAGACCAGATGTTTAATTGAGATCTGGTCTGACGACTTTATAATGAGTCAACTGGAAAAAACTCATTAAATGGACACTTTTTAGTTGTTGTTTAACTTTGTTACGAAGACGGAAATCTGTTCATTCATCTCTCTCCATTAACGAACACTGAAGTCAGGCTACCTGCTGCATCGTTAACACGCCAACATCATACGCACGCCCCTCTACAAACCAATCAATGTCTAATATAGGGAGATACACTTCATATGAGGTGATGACAACAGGAAGTAGATATACCATGTAAAGTTATTAAGTCTGCTTGGATAATTGCAATGTGAAATCAAAATTATCAAGACCAAATGTAGGCAATATCTCAAAAAAATAAACCTTGGTTCGGACTTTTAGGTGTGAAACCACCCTAAGTGCAGTAAAATTCATGTCTGTGCAGTATCTGTCATCCATGTTAACTATGCCAAACAAGTTTCCAAATCCATCAAAAGTACACCAAGCTGGTGGTAAAATGTCTCCTCACACCCCACTAAGCAAACAACTGAGAAGGTTCAACAGAGCACAAGATTCCTGTGTATTAAGGACGGCTGAATCAAAGGATTTACCATGCATTATGGTACATTATTAGCTCGGTGGAGTCCACAACTTAGTTAATTCTATAAGCAAAGGGCCATGATTAAAATGGGGAATACTTACTGTGACAGGTTTTCTTCACATTTTGCACTCAAAACCATTGAAAAAGTTTTTTTTTCTCCCTAACCTTCTAGGGACACTAGTGGGGTCTGTCTGTCTGTGAGACTTGGAGCTGAAGTGGGGCCAACTGGATAACACAGAGCAAATTTGCCAACTGGGGACTGTGGAAAAAGGGAACTTTGTGTTTGACTTGAAACACTTCTGGGATGCTTTGCAGACGTTTTACACATTTTTTGGGACTTTGGTGGGATGTTTGGGACGAGTCAGTGTGGGCACGACTGTGAATAAAAGGGATCCGTTAGACATATATCCAACATATGACCAACAAATAACACAAAGCTAGCTAGTGTAAAAAAAAGCAACAACACGGATTAGTCATTTAAATAAATATTTAAAGTATAGTTAACATTTAAGACTTGTAGGGAAGATATTCCAGCCATTTACGGGTGTTCGGAAATCAAAACAAGATTTTTATGAGTGTTATTTAGGCTCCAGAACAAATTTTAAGTGCGTAGAGCTAATTGAGCACAAGTTGCTTCTCTGAACGAATAAATTTTAACGGATTATAAGATAATTTAATACCCAATACTGATCGATTAACATTCATCAAGCTGTTCTGACAATGTTAGTTGGAGCTAAATTTATGTAGCTATTAGAAATGTCAAATTAACATCAACAAAAAACATTAGCCGTTAGCTTAGCCTCCCTTACCCACTGTATTCGATGCCACATTAGCCAACAAGCTAATGTTGCAACGTTAGCCTGGAAGCAGGCCCACCGTTAGCAAAAGACAATAATTTGGATTTCTGACACCGGCGGAATAACAATAATTGTCACACCCACACAATTAAATCAACGTAAATTAGTTAACTGTTCTTAACAATGGGCAGGTAATTAAGCGATGCTTTATAACCGCTAAATTGGCTGGAATGGCGGTTAAAGTATGATTGATCAGCTGTTTCGACCTCGTCTTTTTTTCTTCAGACAAGTTGTCTTGAGTCGATTGATCGTTGATTGTGATAACGTAATAAAAATTGAGGGAACAACGTTATTATCCCAGGTGTTATTTGGCCTCCCAGTTGGCGGTGTCGTGTCAACATGGCGTTCTTTACCTCTGTACTCGTTTTCCAGAAAAGGCGAGTTTAATCCCTCTGACAGAAAAAGAAAAAGAAACCCCGGGCTTTTTGTGTAAAAGCACAGGACAAATAAATAATTTCATTTAAATATGACTGTAGAATTACTCGACCTTTCGTCAGTCAGGAGACTGTTGTGTTCGTGGTTGGTAGTTGGGGAGTTTGGATGGACAGTCATGCTTTCCACAGCCATTTCCTCTAACGTTAGCTACATTGAGGTGCAAAAAATTACAACTCGACACTGGAAGCTGCTGGCTTATGCGTCACTTCACTAGGATCTACTTGTTTTTGATTTTAGGAAGAGTTTCTGTTCATAGTAGGCAATTCTCCACTACAGTTGTAAGAGAAATATGATGAAAGTGAGTCCTGACGTTCTCCGTCCTACTGTAGCGATGTGAAATGACGACTGATAAACTTAAAATGGCCGACTGTCTTCTCCGAGGAGAAAGGGGGCGGGTTTCTCCGAGAATGACATCATGACGAATAACGTTCTTGTACGTAACTCACGGAAATTACCGAACGGGGAGATAGAAGGGTAAAATTAGCCCCGAGTTTGACTCGCAGGTACACTTACGGACAGATAACTATTACAGCGTATTAAATAATTACAAATTCATTAGGAACGATTTTCTAGTAAAATACATCCGTCTAATTTGGCATTCACCTGAAGATAATTTTATCCGCCCATAAATGAGAAGCCAATTGTTTGCCCAATTAAATTTTGTTGTTGGGAGTGGAGCTGCACGATATGATAATAAAAAGGCATATGTCAATTATTTTGACTGAAATTGCGATTGTGATATGTGATACAATGAGTGGGAAAGATAATCTTGCATCACAATTTTCATTTTTACTGAAAAAAAAAAAGATTAAAATCATGACAATGTGATATTTGTTGGGCTTTGTATCGAACAAACATGCTTTCTTTCATCTGGAGAAGATGGTTTTTAGTCCAGGGCATCTCTGCAGCGCTACATAACTTCATCATAATGCTGTTTTCTCACACACAAAAAAATGCGATTGGATTCTGGTTGTGCGATTTGGATATTGTACTTGGCCATACTGCGATTTCGATAATATTGCAATTAATTATGCAGCCCTAGTTGGCTGGGTGGTCTGTTTTATGCAAAAATTGGTGGACTGAGCGAAACTTCTCAGGATACTCTGACAAATTAACCTGCTGTACGGGTTATGCTGCAATAAATATGCAGGTGTTTGTAGATTATTTTAAAGCTGATTAAACACACATTGAAATAACTGAAAGAATTTACAGAAGGACCTGAAACTGTCAGAGCTGCTGATTAGGAATTTAAGTCACTTTTTAAGGCTCGAGAAAATAGTAAACCTGTGTAAATCAGTGTGATTGCTCCTAAATGTTTTCCAGAATCGTTTTAGAAATTGTGCCTGCATCATATTTTTATTTTTTTATTTTTTTATTTTTTCCTTTGAACTTGTATTCCATATTAATTGGATATTATAGTTCATTCATTTGTTGTGTGAGATAGCTGCATTTGTCTAACAATACAATTTAGAATTGTTTGTGTTTATTGTTATAACTTGTAACAATGTTTTATGCTGATCTCTTGCCGCACTGAGAATATAATCCCAGTGTGGCTTTTACCTGGTTAAATAAAAAATGAATGTATATATTTCTTTTGGAATATACATCAACGGTACAAAATCAGCTAAAAAGTAAAATATCTAAATCCTGTATGTTGGCACAGGTCCCCTCACGTTGCCTCCAGACCAGGTGATAATGCAGAACTTGCCTCTACTCAAGTTCTTATTATTTTACTTTAGAGGTTCTTTGTTCATTTAATTCAACTATTATTCATTTGCAGCTGCTCCAGTTACCACAAGCTTTTTTTTTTTAAACACACAGTAAACATGTGACTTTTGGGGCTACTAAATATTGTGGGACTTAGGTGAAAAGGTATTGTCTCATAAGATTCTGTGGTTACAGTTTTGTGGGTTTTAGTTGTTGCAACATATAATATAATGCTGCTGCCTAGATAGAAAATATGTAGCACTTTTTTCAAATGAATGTGCTAATTTAGTTGTCCATACTAGATTAATCATTTGAGGGCGCATAAAAGCACATAAATTCCTGTAAAATTGTTTGTAAAAGACAACACTCGGGGAATAATTTACCCAAATTGAGCCTTGACGCTTGTTGATGCGCTCATACGTGATAAAGGTAACACTGCAGAACTAAACCTATGGGTTATCACCTGGATTTTAAAATTACATTTTAGGGCTCAGTGACTGATACATGAATTACAAACCAGTAAAAAAGATAAATTATTTTGGCATCTATCTGGTGTTTAAGATTAAATGAGCCCTTCAAACAAACACAGCTGGACTTAAAAACTAACACGACGACAAAAAAAATGTGTAATATAGGTTGGGGAAGCTATCATAATAAAGAAATCAATTACTCAAAGACAAAATGTCTAATAATCAATAGAAAAATTATGCGAGAACACGTCCATTGTTTCATCCTGTTACGTCATCACTCAGCGCCCATTCAGCGGGACCGTCGCGGCATTTGAAACATCTACATCTGTAGCGGCATAAAAGGGCTGCTTTGCATCGTATTTGCCGACTTTAGAGTTAACTGAAATGATCGATATGATCGAGAAGGAGGACCCGGTCATCAGCGAGGAGGAAGCGGCGCAGTATGACCGCCAGATCCGATTGTGGGGACTAGATGCTCAGAAGAGGTCAGTTAGCTCAGTTAGCTCGTCAGGCTAATGGATGCAGCGGAAGGTTTTAGTTGTCGCACTCTTGCTGCACCGGTCTGACCGAAGCGTTTGATTTAACAAGTTTTCTAAGTATTTTGGACTTGCGAACAGTTGGCATTTGACAATTATTGGACTATGCAGCTTGTCTTGTATTCACTGAGAATCTAGTCTCTTATATAAATCAGTGCATGTTTGCATTGTGCACACACACGATCGTAGGCCTCCTCTTGTACATTGATTTCTTTTGTTTATAAAATTAGAGTTAGAGGCCAGTTGTCCTGCAAACGTGTCTTTTGTTTATTTTTCCCATAACAAACGGTAGACTTATTGTTTTAGCATGTTTTAACACACGGTACATATTCATTTGGGCTGCAACTAATGATTATTTTCATCATCATTAGAAATCTCCGTCATTTTGTCAATGAATCTATTGGTTGTTTGGTCCATGAAGTGTAAGGAAGTGGTGAAAAATGTTGATCACGGTTTCCCAAAGCTCAGGATGATGGTCTCAAATGTCATGTTTTGTCAGCAACCCAAAGATCTTCAGTTTACTGTCATGGAGGACAGGAAACTAGAGCTGCAACAATTAATCGATTGTTAGATTAATCGCCAACTATATTGGTAGTTGATTAATCGATTTGAGTAATTTTTTCAGAGAAAAAGTCCAAATTCTTTGATTCCAACTTCTCAAATGTGAATATTTTGGTTTCTTTACTCCTCTGTGATACTAAATTGAACTTCTTTGGGTTGTTGGACAAAACAAGACATTTGAGGACATCATCTTTGGTGCTGGGAAACACTGATCAACATTTTTCACCATTTTTTGACATTTTATCAACTGTACAACTATACTATTGATTAATTGAGAAAGTAATCATTAGTTGCATCCCTACAGGAAACCACAAAATATTCCAAATTGACCGGATGAAATCGGAGAAGACGTTTCTCCTTTAAAAAAAAAGTCTTGAAATGATTAATCAATTAGAAAAATACTTGGTAATTAATTTAATACAACTAATACACTAATAGACTAATCATTGTAGCTCTACTTGCAATGCTCCATGCAAATGAAACACACAAACCCTGAACTTACGTTATTGCTGAACTTGTCTCTCCACATTTATACTGTTTAAGTTTTATAATGAGACCTGCATTTCAAATGAAAGTTAATTAACTAATATGTTACAAACAAAAGCCACACAGCAAAAGAAAACATTCTGAAACACGGAGATTTTCATCAGCATGACTTGCAGTCTGCATTTTGTCTGCATGTGTGTATTGCCAGGTTGCGAGGGTCCCGCGTGCTCCTGGCAGGTGTAGGTGGTCTCGGGGCAGAAGTGGCCAAGAACTTAATCCTGGCTGGAGTTAAAGGACTCACTTTGCTGGATCACGAGAAGGTACACACACTCACACCGTACACACACGGAAACGTCTTCCCATCTGAGCACACCGAGGCCTAAAGAATGGATTTGGACTTAATTTTAAACCTGGAAATATTTGTTTCAGTTTTATTGACACATATGTTTATAAAGCATAGCCCATAAATATAATTTGAGCTGTAGTGTGACCACATCAGTCTTTGCAGTACCATGTATGTCCACTAGATGGTGCCTGTGGCAAACGTCAACGTTTTTATTACTTTTCACTAGTGAGGAAACAAACCAGCTATTTTTGCATTAATTTGCAGTGTGATAACATTACAATAACAGCTTAATTCTGACTTCCCATCATGTTTTGAAGTGAAAATTTGTTCTATATTTGTGTTTGCTCTCTCTGGTCCTTGTGTAACTCCATAACTGAAAAAGTTTGATTTTTCTTGAAGACTGGAAGCACAGATATAAGTCTGCTGGATACACAGTGTAATTTATCTTCAGCTAAATCACATCCACACAGAGCCTCAATCTGCACTTTGAGTGTAAGGGTCTGTTAAGAAACTCTTAACTGGTGCAGCACAATCCTCACCCTGCTATATATTCTCTGTTTGTGTGTCCGTCAGGCGTCGGAGGAGTCGTGTCGAGCTCAGTTTCTGGTCCCAGTGACGGCTCGGGGTCAGAATCGAGCCCAGGCCTCTCTGGAGCGAGCACAGAACCTCAACCCGATGGTGGAGGTCCACGCCGACCCGGAAAGGATCGAAGACAAACCGGATGACTTCTTCCTGCAGTTTGATGCGGTGAGTTGAAATGAGAGTTTCTTCAAGACAGCTGTATTCAGATAAAAACGCATAAAAGGGACATTTGAGAGAGAAGTGGAACGATCTGACTGAAAAGTACAGAAAATCTGACTTCTCTTGAGATCAGATGTTGAAACATTGAAGGAAAGATCCACTCTGAACAATTAAAGTACGTGAAAAATGTTTATCAGTGATGCACTCCTGTGTTCATTCTGTTGTATGTTTATGTTTTTCTCAATTACTACCCAAATCACACAATGTCCCTGGTTAGAGGTCCAGTCTGCTTACAGCCTTGGTTCCTCTCAGGATACTTCAGACAAACATGAACGCCCAGTCTTGTTATTCTCAGTCTGACCACTAGATGTCACTTGTAGCCCACAGTGTAAATAAAAAGCTCTTCTTGTTTTGCTCTGTAACATTAACACCTGCTTAAAGTTGAAGTGATGTTGCATTAATGGCATCAGCTTAGCTGGTCAGTAATGATTATATTTTGTTTTGAACAGAACAGTTGGAAGAAAGACAGTCTTTCCTCCAACTGGTTTGTGGTGTAATTAGCCTGTTAATTATATAACGAGGACGGTGTTTGTTTTATATGGTTGTGTAAGTTTTACAGCAGGGTTCAGTGGGTGGAGAGTGAAGCTAATTGTAAATTCACTTGTTGGTAAGAAAATTCAGAATGCAGAGCTTTTGTGTTTGCTGTTAAAAACTTATGCACGCATGAGGTGACCTGGTGGTTCAGTTGGTGGAGCGCACACCCCATACGCCACTCATGGGTTTGGTTTCAGCCTGCGTCCCTCTGCTGCACGTCTTCTCCAACACCCCCACGTCCTGTCCTATCAAATAACGGCTAAAAAGTCCAAAAATAAAAAATGTGTACTCATGTGATTCAGGCCTTGAAAGACCTGAGGGGGCTGTACTACAAAGGAAGCTCAACACAGCCAGGCTTTCTTTGCATGAGCTGCTTGACAAAACCTAAAACCCCAGTCAGAGATAACGGGTATCATGACGGTGGTTATCAGCTCGCTTTGTTAACCCGGGCTTTCTTCTTCAGGCGCTGTGCGTGCTCACATAAAAAGAGGCATTTGGCGTGTTATTCGACTCTCCTTCCGCACAAAGCGGAGCGATCGCAAGCCGCCCACTTCTGTGGAGATAAACAGGTCGTTCTAATGGAGAGATACAAAAATATTAAAATACATGACGGCAAAAAGCAAAACTGAAGCTGCAAATAAGGGAAGAGACGACAGAAAATCACTGATCGACTGAATGTGATCTTAATGCTGCCGTTTATTTCTAACATGACAACAATTAAACTTGATACAGCAGATTTAAACATGATATTGTTGGTCTGATACTGTCCAATAATAAAGGATACTTAGGTTTTTTGGCTAAATCAAAGCAAAATGAACTTCACTGACTGAATATTTTCTGTGACCAAGTTGGTGATCTGAGCTGCAGTTTCAGCAGCACAAAACAGACTTGGCAGCAAATCAGGATCAAGCTTAAAAATATTATTGTGTCTTTATTGCCGTCATTTTTCTTTGAATGTGTGGACAATCTGCTGTGTAACAGTTTTAAGTATCATTATGACCTGAAGCAAATTGGGGGGGGGGGGGAAAAAAGGACTGCATCATCAAACGTAGGTTACCATGGCAACGCGATGCTTACACAGCGTTTCCCCTACCCTGGTCCTCATGGCTCACTGTCCTCCATGTTTTAGGCCCCGTTTACACGTACACGTTTATTTTTAGAAACGGACATTTCACCCTCTCCGTTTTCAAAAATAATTCCGTGCACACGTATCCGTTTACAGAAAACTTTGCGTTTACACGAACCCGTGTATGTCTGCTGCGAATCCAAGATCACCATAGCAACATGTAAACATAGGTCGCACTTTTGACGCGAGTGCAAGCTCTGTCGCATACTGTGACGTCTACTGCCAGCGTTTTCTCCGTTTTGCTCCGTTTACATGCAAACGTGCAACCGGAGTTTTCCAAGATCTCCACTCTGGCCGGAGTTTTTAAAAAGCATCGTTTTCAGAGGCGAATTCTCCGTTTGCGTGTAAACGAAGG
>JAJHUR010089403.1:0-18247 GCA_027495735.1 Lutjanus campechanus
ACAAGTTTGGACAGTGGTCTCTGAGTTAAGTCTGGGCATGACAAGTTTCATGAAGTACTCAATTTCAATATCAATTGAGAGTCTTTCTGGCACTGGAGCACGCTGCTGAAATGTGAAAAGGCTGCACTCTGTTTACATTTGCATTTCTGGGTTTGTGCTTTTCGTGTCTCAACATGCCCAAACAAGAAGAACTGCAAGCTTTTAATAAACTGCAGGTTAGAGAAACAAAACTTACCTCAGGCCTTTACTTGAAAATATACAATAATCCCACAAAGAAAAATGCTTGTAAACATGTCTAATGGCCTTTAGTTGAAGTACTAAATTGCATTTTCATTCCATTTAAGAATGTTTTTTTGCAATGTGTGTATTTAAGAGGATAAGAGAAACAATTATCATAATTGGTATCACTTTTACATGTATCACCTTTAAAAGAAATATTAAAAAGTCCCTGATAAACAACAAAACTGATAAATGGCAGCCAGTAAGATACACAATAAAATGACATTAAGGGCAGGAGTAGCACAATGTATATTGTATATTTGTTACTGTATATTGTAATTGTACATAATGTTTTCTGTTACTTATTTATGTTCTTTGGTCTTTATCTCTCCTGATATTTTTTATTTATGTTTCTTGTATTTTTCTTCACTTTGTTTACCCATGTTTCATTGTTAAACATCATTCAGAATGGATGGCAAAGAAAGAATTTTATTGTACAAAGAAACATGTTTTTAACTGTGCATATAACAATAAACACTCTGATTTTGACATACAGTATATATGGATGTAAACAAATAGATACATTTATAAATACTTGAAAATAAAAAGTCTGATGAAGTCCTGGCTTTGGTGTAATTATTAAGACTCTAACATAAGTTCTGAAACTCAAGTGCATTCTGTAAAGACGAGCAAAACTATAACGATATATGCATGAATAATGTAATATAATACATTTCCATCACGACTTGCATTTGTGCATGTTTTGGACTTTTTGCTGATTTTCACAGGAGAACTGAATGTGCTTTGCATGTTGTAAAAGAAAACTTCACACTGATAAGAACGTCAAGAGAAACCTGTTTTTCCATGTCAGATGATACAGTTACTCAGAATCAGGTTTACTGCAAAGCAGGAATTTGCCCTGATGATTTGGTGCATAACAAAAGAGATTCTGCAAGTATAGAAACATGTTATGAAAATATGTACAATATGTTATTTAACTGATTTATTAATTGATTGAAGTACAACTGAACAACACTTGCCCCCTCCAGGAGGCATAAGCTAGTCAACACAAACACATGCTGTGCAGCCAAACATTGTTTTAAGTCACAAATGTTACATTTAATTCTTCTGGAGATCCAAGAGATACTAAACATGTCAGGCTGAATTTAAGGGAAATGTGCATCAAATCATTCACAAGATGTCATGAATATTTCAATATGATTGAACAGTGCAACCATATAAAACATGGACTTGAATGTGTGACTGTAAACTTTGTTTGTATAGCTTTAACGAAGAGTTATAACAAGCTTAAACATAATATATATGTGATACTGTTGGACAGCATGGAATATGATTATTTTTTCAACTTCAATGGACTGTTCAGGTTTTTTAAAGTGGGGTTATATGAGGTTCTTTCTTTTTTTGCTGCTGACCCTGTCCACAGCAAGACATTGTTGCTGCTTCTTCAAACTGGGGACGTGCTGGCCAGCATCTACTGAAGGTAATTAACCATGGACATTTACCTCATACAACCCCACTTCAAAAAAAATATCCAAGCTATCCATTTAAGGATGAAACAATAGGGGAAAAAGTTAAATAAGTAACACTCTTCCTCTGTCTTCCTCCTCTTCAGTGTCTCTTGGGTGTATTTGTTGGCCCAGGTGGGACGTCTCAGTCTTCAGTCTGCTCCGTCTCTCAGCGGAGTGGCAGCAGTGGCGCCAGGGCACCAACCTTTAGACACAACTACTGTATCACTCAACAATGTTTTCCTTCACTGATCCCTTCCTCCACCCCACCATCTCTGCCTCCTCCACCGTCCTCCTCCTCCTCCTCTTCCCTGCCCTCTCATCTCCGCCTTCCTCTGATTATGAAGATGGAGGATTGATTCCCGTCTCCTCTGCTGTTACTGTCATTTACTCGCAGAGAACTGTTTGTTGTTGCCAAATTGTGTGATGATGCGATCTTGTGGCATTCAAAATAATCAAACTGTTGTGATTGTGTTTGTGTGCCTCCTCCTGAACTCAGCCCTCTCTGATTGTGCGTCCAGCTCTTTGTCCGTCCGGCAGAACAGGAAAAGAGCAGAGTGAAGTGAATCAAAGCAAGCTTCCTATCTGCACTCTGGCGGGACTGACTGAGGTCTGTTTATAGCTGTGTTCGCTGACAGGGATGTGAATATGAAGCTAAATAAAACATCAGGCCTTACAATCAATCCGCCCACTCACTCATCCCAAAAATCCCCTTAATGGAGCAGTTTTAGAAAGATGGGATACACTGTAAAAAAACCCAAAACTATTTATTTTAACTTAAAAAAGCTAGTGTAAAATTTTAAGTGACCTTAAGTGACCCAATTTAAAAAGAAAATTTGGGCAATCTTGGAAAATTTGAGACTAACTCAGTTCTACTTGAGAAATCATGTTCAAAAAGCTTAAGATATTAAGTTGAACCAACAATTATTCAGTCGCACTGATGAACATGACAAACACACATTTTACATTTTCTCAGTTTGAAAAGTCAGCTGCTCCTGTTGCAGCTACTTTGATCCAGTATTGGCAAAGCCAAGTACAGGGATGTAATTTTAAACCACAATTATAGAGTTCTTAGAGAGGCTTAAACTTATTTTTTCTTCATTTAAAGTTATTTTAAAAAGTTTTGTGCAGCATAATTTAAAAATAAACCATGATTTAATTAGGTTTAAAAATGAATCCTTGTTGCTGTAACACTGTTCCCAGTGAATTTATTAAATTTTAAGTGCAAAGGGACAGGGACTGACTTCAGTACTCATGTGTATAATACCCATTGAATATGTTTTCTTCAAAGTATAAGACAAAGGGTCTCAGGAGAGTTTTAACTTTCAAACAATGCATGCTGGTAAGTCGACTGATTGAACTCTAACATCTAACATAGAAGAATGTTCATAAGTTCTGAAATCTTAAAATGAACACGTTTAAGTTTAATTAACTTGAATAAATAAAACTTGTATATTTATGTTATGTTAAGAGAAAAGACTAGTTGATTCAACTAAATTCCTGTGTGATTTTTTTTACAGTGTGAGAAACAGAAGCAGGAATGAAGTCTTCTGCAGATAAAGATGGATTTATTTGATGCATTTCTTGAGGCTGTGCAGCAATTCTTCCTTCTTTTAGCCGTCAAGAGTGACAAGTTCCAATTGGACTGACTTGCAGAACATCCATCAGCTCACTCAGCGTACCACAGACCCTGTTTCCACAACATTTCAGCTCGTGTTTTTCCTCTTAATTGCCCACCTGTGTCTCCATCGATTGTTGTTACTGTTGGTGTTGTCCTCTCATGTGTGGCCTCATGCTGTAAACCACACACCATTAAGACACAGAGACATTCCTTCTGTTTTGTAACCGCACAGAGACGTTTCATTCATCCGTCATCCTTTCCCTTGACTTGACTGTCATCCATCGGTGATGAGTCGCTAACAGACAGCATATCCGGGGGATACAGAAAAAGACAAAATATACACATAGGCAGAGAGACACACCAAACACACATTTCACTACAGTGACAGTCTGTCTGCAGAGCTGCAGAGCGTCTCTTTGATCCTGTATCCTGACCTTGCATGTTTATGAGCTTGTTTTTGGTGATACATGCAGCACCCAAAGAGCGTGAGGTGTGTGTTCTTGTTGTTTAGGTGTGTGTGCTGGTCAGCAGGGGTCCGACAGTTGTTTGATGTGTATGTTAAGCTGTCACAGACCACATGCACGGGGCCTCCCCTGTGCTGAGACAGCTGGTTCCTCAAGGCTTCATTTGTGACCAACAGACTGAGTCAGACTGAAAATTCATGATATCACACGTCTGACCTGAAGCAGCCTGATGGGCCCGATGATAAACAGAACCTCGGGCAAATACTGAGTCATCAGCGTCAGTTCCATCACAGATCACATCAACAGTCTGATCTGCACTTTTAATTATCTGAATGCTGTCAAAGCTAACACTTCCACCTCGGCTGCAGAGCTCGAACATTTGGGAGTCGTATCCGCCTGCTCCACTTGGTTGTTCTCTCTTTTCAGGCAAAGACCATGAGGTGATTGACACCAGCTTGTTAGACACAAAGGCCACCAGGATGGGAGAAGTTTACACCTCCTCTTACTGTGCCAGTAAAGACATGGTCTTAGCCAGAGGTTTACAGTTTGCATGGATAAAAACAGTTCTGAACTAGTCTCTGTGTCTCTGAGCGACCATATACCAGTAGGGTTGGGCAGTATATCAATATTCATATCATCTCAGATTTTGGATATCGTTATATCGTGATATGAAATAAATGTTGCCTTTTCCTGTGTTTAAAGGCTGCATTACAGTGTAGTGATGTACTTTTTAATGAACGTACCAGACTGTTCTGTTGTCCATATCACCCAGTCCTAGTTTGAACTACTGTATTTGAGAATTTACAGTATGTTTTTAAAAAAAATACAAAATGTGCATATCAAGATTTATTATAGGGCTAAATACTTGATTCTGATTGGTCAGTTATGGCATACTAAGGTCTGTTATATGTGAATAACAGACTGTTGCATTGGACGCAGTTCTGATTATAGGCTCTGGAGGAGCAATAAATTTAAGTTTTAAATCAATAAAATAATTTTTAAATTAAGATTTTGTGTTAAATTATTGAGTTTTTATTTTTTTTTAAAGAAAGTTGTAATGGGCTGGGCTAAAAAGGCCTGAAATAAAAAGTTTGTTGTTATTTGCCATTTTTTATTTCTACATAATTAAAGTCATACTTAAATTAAAATTGAGTGTATAAGTTGTATCCAAAGAAAAACTAGTGGAGGCTCAAAAAAAGGCCTCAATAGGTGCAAAATGGTTTAGTCCACCCCGCACGCAGCCAGTCCAGCCGAGTGACTGCTGATGGTGGAGCATCAATGTGCACTTTGAGTCATGTCATTGCACAAGAGAAGAAAATTTGGTTAGGCTACTAAAAAAGAAAGTTAAGGAAAGAAAAAAAAAGCAAACTGAGGAAAAACTGTTTTTGGCTAATTTATTTCAAAAGAAAGGTAAGTGCAACTAACAGGGAGCTCATAAAATTGTTACTGAAAGTCATTTTAATCACTAAAATATTGTGAGACTTAAGCACATATCACAGAGTATTATTACTTGTTTAAATGTGGCATGAATAGCTCAATAGTGACTACTTTAATAAACACTACAGATTCATTTGAATAGTTATTGGCTCAATAATTTGTAAAACAAAAATTGTTAAAAATTTTGTTGTGATTCTGGACAAAGATAGTTGGTTGTTGAGTCTCATTCCCAGCAGTCCCAACTATCTTTCTCAGGAACAGGAAAAAATAGACTCTGGTTACATAAGTGGTTCATCACCAACCAGTGATTCATACAGTTTTTCACAATCGTTAAAACACTAAAACCCCCCACTTTGAACCAAATTCTCACTGCCTAGAACCACATTTATTGCATCAGTCACTCTTTTGGCAAAACTCTAAACACATTCTCACTTGCTAAAAGACATTTTGCACTGTGATGCGCTCATGTTGCACAACACGGACGGCACAAGCTGAACACAACTGTCATCGTTTACACACAATGACTCAAAATTGTTCACACTTGTGTCTAATGATGTGATTAAACCAAATGACTTGAATGAAATCTGGATATGTGAGTGGTGACAAGAAGAAAACAGCGCCACAAGGCAAAAAAGATCCGACAAGACAGAAAAGCCGTATAGGAACAGGCAGTAAAAGACGTAATAAGACGCACCAGCACAAAAAAGATTTAACAGTATGAAAGACAAATAAAAGACATAACAACAGCATGTTTTTTTACACAGGTATCTTCTACTTGAGTACAGAATGTGTGTCATTTTGCCCCTTCTGGTTTAGTGTCATGACATACATCATGGAGAGTATTGGAGAAAAATGTGTCCAAGTCCTGTGCATCGCTTTTCTGATGAAACGACAGGAAGTAGCCATGATGCAGTCTAATTGCTGTGTTAGTATCAATATAATAACTGTTCTTTCTTCACCCAACCAGCACGCATGAGAATGTTTTTTTCATGACCTAACTGCCTCTTATGACCTCATTCCCTCAGACATCCAAAGCAGCAGCAGCTAACCAGAACGAGCAGCTAACCCACATTTGGATGTCCAGTGTCTGTGTTGTGTTTGCAGGCCAGTTGGCCGGCAGACTCTGTTGATATAAATCTTCCTGCTTTCAACATGTTGTTGTCTTCTCAGCCAGTAGCAGCTGAACAGAAATATTTATCAAGTATAAATGTGAGGACAGGAGAGGGAAATCCCGCACACTTTTCACGAAAGGGTAAAAATAGTTCACACTTGCATTCAAGGTCACCAGTGAAAATATAACTGTTAGAGAAAGGCGGGGCGCCTCCTCGTCTCTTACGCAGGAGAGCTGAGAAGAGTTAAATCAGAGCAAAAGAACAAAAGGGAGAGGTTCATTTATCATTTATAGAAGCAGTGAGAAACACTGCTGCCGCAAGTCACGCCAACTGTTTGTTTACACGGACAAAGTTAAAATAGGTGTGTATTGTTCCTCAGTTAGCATGCTAACACAATAAACTAAGATGGTGAAAACAATATACCTGCTAAACGTGCTAGCATTGTCATTGTGAGCATGTTAGCATGCTGATGTTTGCATTTAGCTTTGCCTTAGTGAAGCCTCGCAGAGCGGCTAGCGTGACTGTAAACTTATATTTATTTCGATGAAAGTTAAAGTCGAGAGGAAATGAAAAATGCCTTTTCGACACTTTTAGATCACATCCCCTTGTGCTTACATAGACTCGATTCTACCACATGACTATGTGTAATCTTTTTGCAATATATTACTGTCCAGATAGAATACGAGCAATTTCTCAACAGCGCAGCTTGTGATTTCTCCCTCAGCAGATGAATATGTTAAGTGTCTATTAATTCATAACTAATGTAATTTTCTCAAGTCAGTCAGCTGCTATTTTCCCCCCAAACCTTGTTTTTGGGAATATTCCCATAAAAACCTGCTGTAGATCATATAAAACATGTCTCCTCTCAGCGTTTCTAATCAGCCTCTTGTCCACACTGCTCACTGCTTGATGACAGGAAATAGAAACTTGAAGGTAGTCAGCATCAATTTTAACCTGATAAAATATGTTGGAAGCGAAGCAAGTGCAAGCGTAGCCTATGATTTTAGGTAAATCACTGTTATATTCAGACGTATGGTGTATTGTTTATGTTTCAATATTAAATTAGGTAACAATGAATGGGAGGGAACATCATAAATGTCTATGGAAGCACTTAATATTTTAATTGTGGTGAATATTGAAAAGTGGGACATGTTAGTGTTTTACAGATATTTGTTGAGACGTGAGACACCTTGCTCGAAACCTGGACATTCCTGGACAAACAGGAAACAACAATAAACAATAAGCTACTGCTCATACCAGACTGAGGCTGTACCTCCAAAACCTAGGGTTGGGCGATGTCTACTGAATTAGCATATGACAGTGTCCACAGTGAAACATCACGATGGATGATGCTACTGTTGCTGCATCTAAAAGGGTCTTGGCACCACATGTGCGTAACTTAGTTTTGTGTAATGAGAAGATAATAAATGGGACATGGAGATGTAGGGCAGTGAGCAGCAGCAACAGCCTCTTTTTATTTTCTCTCCCACATGTCAAAAACAGAACTAAAATAGAATCCGGTTACATAAGTGGTTCATCATCAACCAATGATTCATACAGTTTGTCACAACTGCTAAAAATCTACCCCCATCCCCCCTCTTTGAACCAGATTCTCACTGCCCAAAACACAGTTATCGAATTATTCCTCTTTTGGCAAAACTCTAAACACTCTTACACTGCTAGAGGGCATTTTGCGCTTTGATGCACTTGTGTTGCAAAATGTTAAACGTGGGCAGCACAAGCTGAACACAGCTGCAACACAACTGTCATGGTTTACACACAATGACTCAAAATTGTTAACACTTGTGTCTAATGACGTGATTAAACCAATTGACTAGAAGGGAATCTGGATATGTGAGTGGTAGCAAGAAGAAGATGATGCCACAAATACGGCGTCAAAAAAGATCTAAGACAGACAGACTACCTCAAGCAGAGAAAGGCTTTTAAATCACAATGTTACGATGGTGGAGGGCTCAGTGGCCCATGACTGTCAGCCGTCATGATGGACGATGGTATTGTTGCTAGTCCAAGCAACTTTATGGTAATTTCAAAGCTGCCGTTAAACGGTGGTATTGTTTTCATTAGATGCATACATTTACCTCATAAGGTGTCTTATTTTGCCCTGCTTATTCCTCTCCCTTATTTGTAGACAAATTATCACAAATTCATCCAATAACACAACCCTACAATGCTCAGTGCACTGTCGCACTTTTGTCCATGTAATGCATGTCACACTCTCTGAAGGCACAACATGCTTTATTTTTATACTA
The DNA here is from genome assembly GCA_027495735.1 of Lutjanus campechanus. NCBI lineage: Eukaryota > Metazoa > Chordata > Actinopteri > Lutjaniformes > Lutjanidae > Lutjanus > Lutjanus campechanus. The sequence goes on from JAJHUR010089403.1 coordinate 8,650, forward strand.
GACTTAAGAGAAAATGTTCTTTTAATTTAAATAAGCCACGTGTGAAGAACAGAGATAAAAATCCAGGGCTTCCCCGCTGTACAAATACCAGAAATCTGCAATAAAACTTGCACCCACAGTTCCCTTTTCACGGAACAACGCCTGGCAGGCAAGAAACTTCCCTCTGCTGCACCAAGACTGATACTCACAGAAACAGTGTGAAACAGTGACGGGTCAGAGAATAGGAGGTAGTCTAGAAACTGTGTGAATTATTCTAAAAGCGCTGCAGGATTTACAAAGCTTTTAAGTCTTTTATCCTTCACATGTAACATGAACTGTTTTATAGATTTTTATGGCTGTCCGAACTTCACAGAGTTTTGAAACACAAGCCTCCAGTTTAGTTTTAAGGTTGAGAGATGCTCACACACACACTTACACACACGTGCACAAAACACACTCGGCAAATTCGCACACTATGTAACACCCATGACTACACTGGAGGCAATACAATAAGCTATTGTAACCTCAAACCAAAGGTCTTGACGCCCATATGCTTTTGTCATTAGTCTCAATTATAACAGGCTATGAGGTCACTCGCTGATGCACACATGCATCCCTTACTCTCTCTCTCACAAGCACACTCACACGCACAAATATTAAAGGGTAACTTCAGCATTTTTTTAGCCTAATTTCCCATGTTTTTGTGTCTAAGTGACTAATGGCAGCATTTTTAAAAAAATTGGTCCAGTAATGAAGCAGAGAGCTGCAGCTGTCGGAAGCTAAACTGAGCTACAACCTAATCTTTAAGAGAAATTGGCCACCGTTAAAGTACATCCACTAAAAAAGCTTGTCACTGACAGGCTTAGATTGTTCTTCTCAGTGTCTGATTGTGGCAAGGATCACTACAGAGATAGAGATAGATTGCTCTCGCCAAACTAACCAGACTCCCTTTGCAGGAATGCAAATTTTAACTTTGTCATTTTAAATAAAACTCCTAAATATTTTCACATAACACAATTAATTAAGAGTTTAATTTGACCAAACCAGAGTTGGTGATTGTTGGAACAGTGGAAAGACAAGTCAAGATGTTTTTTTGGTGAGTTTAATTTTGTTTCTGTCAAGTTTAAATAAATGAATGTTAAAGTTAGCATTTTGTAAAGGCAGTTTGGCAGCTTTATTGAGAGAGATAAATTTCTGGTTTCTGGGTAAACAAAGCATTCCTTACTCTTTTTTAAAAAAGAGAGAGCTCTATCTCTGAAGGGATTCTTTCAATAATGTTGTCAGACAATAACAATCTGAGCCTATAAACCAGTATATTGATATTTGTTAATTTCTTCTCTTACATTAACAGCACTAAAAATAATGAGCTGAACCACGAGATACAGTTTTACAGGACTATTACTGTTCAAGTGCAAATTCAGTTAAACAGGTATCAATCCGCCGGCACATCACCCAACCAACCAAACAGGTACACTGACCACTGTGCCAGCCCAAAGCTTGCAAATACTGTATTATTTCCTCAAATACATAACAATATTGGATCAAATCGGTCCCAACTCTTAAAGGAAATGACAGTAAAATCCTCTTATTGCACAGAAAAAAGTGTGCGTGGCTACAACATGTAAAGTAGATTAAAGCTGAACCAGGAAGTTGCCTTGTGTTTGGTTTGTGTCAGTCTGTGATGGATGTTTACCACATATAGTTTGGTCAGTAATTTCAGCGTTTCTCTCACATATAAATTTGGCTAAACAATTTTTAAAAAAACAACCTGTATGATCATGTAGTTGCTGGTGTCTGACTTCTGTTTGGTGACATGTTTGCAGATCTCAGCGATTAACTTGGTGAGCACAAAGTTATTATTTTGATTGAAACAAAGGCCAAAATCATGAAAATAAGATCCATGTTGTAAGAAGGGAAATGATCCTTAGTAAATTTTTGCTGGAAACTGTTATCACAAGCTGCTCGCGCTTCTCCTGTTCACTATCAACATCAGCCTGTCCCAGTTAAGTGTGGCCAGTTTATCAGGGCCACAGCAGGACACTCTTTCACAGACACACGCACACACACATGCACACACACACGCACACACACATTCACAGCACTACCCCCCGTCCTGTGTATCCTCTCTGAGCAACGGGCTTCCGTGATGGGGAATAAGGGGACTAGATGGACGGGAAGACAGGAGACAGTGGGGATGTGACACAACAATGGCAGGAAGTGACTTCAGATCAATACAGATTAGTGCAAAACACACACAAAACACTGAAGCACCGAGCCAACAAACATCCCCGGTGAAGAGATAAACATGCAACACAAACACAGCCAAACATGCACCACAAGACCCAGACAACTTGGTGAAGACAGCTTCACTTAAATAACGTGTTACAGGACATTTTCTTTATTCTGTGAGGACATTCGCTGGGTTTCTGATTTACAATTTAATTACGCTAAACATTAAACATGCACTGGATAAATACCCTTAATTACTTTAATCATGTGTTAAATCCAGAATGGTTTTACCACAAAGAATGGCTGCTGTGGTTATTTTAAAGCAATCCAGTACTTTGCCTCATAGCGCAATTTTCTGTGTTTGTAACTGACTGCAGTTGTTGAGTTGGTTATTTATTTCTGTCAACTGATTTTTGTAAATTATGTTTAAATACAAGCCAAGGAGAATGAAGATGCTGTTTAAAAAAAATCAAGAGGCCCGCTAAATAAAAGCAGGTAGTTTGCAGGAAGTTGAAAGAGTCAACAGCGGGTGCAGTCAGAGAGGTTAAAGGCTGTTCAGCAGGTCAGAGGTCACAACAAGGTCTCTAAAACAGAAAACCTGATACATCTAGAGGTTGTATAATGTGTAACCAGGAGCCAGCCTGAGTTCAAACATACTGAAATCAAGTGGAAAGAAGCCTGAATAAACTGGATCTTTTACAGCCGGAAGATTATCTGTAGATTTCTGGACCAGCAACAAACAGGAAAAACTGATTGCCCAACACACTTACTCACCTTAAGTTACGATTGTCCTTAAAATGTTCACTGACATATTTAAGGTTCTCATCTTATTTCGCTCTTACTTACTTCAGGAATCACTTAAAGTTAGTTAAACCATTGTGCAAAGTAAAGAAAAAAAAACATGACTGGCCAATAAAGCTGGCAGTGGCAGACTCAATACTGACCTGGCAACCCTGTTAATGGGGATAAATCAAGAAAATTAATGCATCCCAAGAAGAGTGTTCCTTTACCGTGATGATTTAGATTAGATTTCCTGACCAGTATTTCTGTGTGGGTAGCAGCATTTAATCAACTAGACGAATAATCGGGCACATCCCTAGATTTGATCAGCAGACAGTTCGTGATTTGTCCGACCATCTACTTCCTGCAGCTGTGCTCCTCCAGCCTCTTTGCCATGAATAACTGCTCCACAGTTTCATGCTACAGGATTTTTCCAGTCAGTGACAGGCGAGGTATTTCATGTCCACAGGTCAACGGTGTGCCACATTACTGCAGTAACAGGTATCAAAAGTGCAAGTGCAAGCAAACAAATGGTCTCCATGGAGGAAATTTACTGCTGTAAAATATCTTTCAATGCAGTAAATGCTGTAATGTTTTTCCTTTGAGGTCCAGTGTGCAAGATTTAGGTGAATCTATTTGCAAAATATGGCAGAAATGGAATGTAATATTCATAAGTTGGTTTCAGGTGGTGTATAATCACCTGAAAATATGAATCATTGTGTTTTCTTTTCTTTAGAATGAGCCATTTATCTACAGAGAGCGAAGGTCCTCTTCCATGAAGGCCACCATGATGCTACAGTAGCTGCAGAGCTTTACAGCCACCGCAGGTTCTTCTGTGTGTTTGGAAGGGGAGGGTGAGACTGCAAGCTCACTGCAAGACGCCACTAAATCCTGCGCACTGTTCCTTTCACTAAGGAATCCTTTTTTTTCTGTGGGATTCTGTGCACCACCCTCAAGAAAGTCTCTCAGTGTATTGTTGTATTGTTATTGGTAAGTAATGTATTGTTAAGTAAAAAGAAATAGTGTTCTAGTGATCTTTTGTTGTATTACAGTATATTTTAAGTTCTAGAAGAATCAATGAAATTAGCCTGAGTGGAATTTTGCCATTATGTCTTTTTTGGCAGCAAAAAGACCCTCTCAAGGACCTCAGACAGGCACAATAACTTGGATGTGGATCTGAAGTTGCTATGTAGTGTGCAGTATAAATCAGTCTTACGATGATTCACAAGACGTTCAGCTGGTTCTTTGCTGTGAAGAAGATGAGGGGGATCCCCGGCTGGAACCAAACAGGTGTGTGTTATCATTTCCTACTCCGAATCATAAACCAGTGTCAAAAAACCTGATGGATGTGAGATCATTAGGGTTGCATGTCCAGCTACTGTTATCCTGAGCAGAACCATAAAAGGACACACACACATCCTGTCCACTGTCCATTGAACAAGCATCTGTCTGACCCCTGACACCTTCCACTCCGACTCTGCTTCCCGTCCCACACGTGCAGCTCCGCTACTTCAAACTTTTCATCAAAGCCTTTCCCACAAAACATGGAAGAGTGGCATTTTTTTTCTCTTGTTTTACCTATAGACATATGCAACTATTGCATTACATTAGACCAAAATCTCATCATGCATACACACAGAGACTGCTGAAACAGCTGCAATGGAATCCAACTATTCAAGCTATTATCAACGGGTGTTTTTTTGTTTTGTGCCCCTGACCTCTACACCTTCTAATCCCCCCCTTTGGGCAGAGGGCACGAAAGGGGGATGGCAGGACGGGGATAAAGCTAGGTGCAGACCCTCCGCCCTTGATACCAAAAAGCTTTAAGGGAGCTTTAGAAGGCAGACTATAATCTTCCAGACGCTTCTCGCATATGTTCTCATGAGATTATCCAAATCACTATACTCACCCACCCCCCATTAACAGCTACAGAGTATAAACTGACATCACGTGTGGGATATCTGTTGACACACGCATACAGAATACAAGATTGATTAATAAGATAATAATTCTTGGCTCTAGAATATTTTATCATAGAGCGCAAGTAGAAAAAATAAAATTTTCACAGATAACTGCTGCAGCTGGGACATTCACAAACATCAACTGACAAATCCCACATATTCAACTTTAATACTCTGATATACTCCAAGACGGACACGGACCAGTGGACGCACATTTAAACCACATTTTGGTATCTGCATACTGTAAATAGACATGTTCAAGACAAGTTTATAAATCCCACACAGGGAAATTAAATTAGCTTCACCCATGTTCGCTCAGTGCATGCGGTCTATATGGCAGACCCTCGTGGACACGGGCAGGTGACAAAATTTCTGTCATGCAGGCGCTGGCATCTATGTGAAAGGGGAAAGTATAATTTGAGCCTACTGGTTGTTCTATCTATACTGTCGTCCTATGTCCATTAAGGAAGCAATTTTCTCAGAAGTCGGAGCCTCTACAGACATTGGAATGAAACCACTTGACCCTGGATCAACTTTAGTTAAAAAAAAACAAACTCGGGGGGTATTTTATGTTTTAATTACATCATTTATGAAACAAAATGGTTCAAGGACCTGTTTTAATTGGGTCACCAATTTGCAGAATAAAAGGTATGTGAATTAATTTCCCTAATAAAACTGTTTTTTTGCGATGCTGGTCCGTTCAGATGCTGTGTGCACCTGGCTGAGTCAACACTGAGTTTGACTTCTGTGACTCCCTCAGTCATGTAGCATAAGTACAGGAAACAGGAGAGAAGAAAGTTGCCTGAGGTTCCGCTGGGTACCAAACTTGCTCAACTTTTACTGGAGCAGAGAGCAAGGAAGGGTCAGTTGCCGATGTTATCTTCATAGCTGTAATTGTAATTCCAGCATCCTTGTTTGACACCAAATTTCTCTTTTGGGTTTTGAGCGAAAAAAAGTTTGTAAACTGGTTTATTAGATAGTGATAGTGGAGAGATGATATGAAACAAGAGGGAGAGAGATTCAGCAAAAATCAGGTTAAAATTGGGGACGTTGCGCTTCATGACCCTCTATCAACTTTTTGCTGCCACATATCATCCAGCAACTGACTGCGTTTACCAATAAAATTTGCAGAGCACAAAGAGCACTTTCTTGGAAGATTACTTGAAATGGAGGATAAAATTATGGGATGACCCTTCAGAGTTGTAAAATCTAGTCTCGCAGTATAATAAACTGCTGTGTGGTGTTGCTGTGTCTGACGAGTGTTAAAAGCTCATGGCTGTAGTAGTGTATTACTCACACTGGACCTCCTGGATCATGTTTCATCTTCTCACCAGTGCTTGTAGCAACACGTCCACACCAACATAGCCCAAGGGGTCATGTGTGTGTGTGTGTGTGTGTGTGTGTGTGTGTGTGTATTTTTTTAACACAGACCTATTTTCAGTCTGAATGCAGCAACATAGAGAGAAATGACCTTTCCAAAAACTGGAAGAAAAATGAAAAATGCACTAAAACATGACAACACAAATTTCCTGTTTATGATGCTCTTGCATACAACACTGCCCCAACAGCAAACCGTTGCTACTACAAAAGCCACAAATTTTGATTTGCTCTTCGGTTTCTGCAGTTATGGGGGCACGTCTGGGTCACGTCTCCATGAAGCCAGTCTCCCATTACACCCTCTGTAGTCCAGGCTGGAGCACCAGCACAGGGAGAGGCAGACAGGTCGGGGGTAGCAGGGTGAGGTGGGGTTGGATTGAGGTGAAGGGTGTAGTTGGGTTAAGAAGGGGCAGACAAGCTGGCATTGTTTACAGATAGCGAAAGGCACAAAAGAGATGATGAGAGGAGCCAGAAATACAAGAATGCTCTAATGACAGGCGTCCTCAGACAAATGACACACAGAAATCGTTCACAGAAATAGAAACAAGCCACTGTGAAGGATGTGAGGGAGACTCAGGAATGTGAGGAAGATGAAAAATCTCAATCATCTCATCTGATTATTGGGTGTGATAAATTAAAATACTGTATTTCATCTTTGCTACCAAGTGTATTCTCAAGTGACAGAAAATATAAGCGCAGAAGTACAGAGACGTGAAAGGAAGACCGCAACTGAAAATAGTAATGCAATTATATTCAAAGTGACCCATCAAGTCAGGCTTCCATTTTTTTACATTTCAAAGTTTCATACTTTTCCAGGCTTCTCAGTAGATTTTTCCGACTATATTTGACATTTCAACACAAATAGCTGGATGTTTATTATGTAAATAAATGGTTTTAAAATCCAACTGTTAACATGTATGTTAACAGTAATGTTTGGTGCAGATGTCCAGATTACTTTTTTGAAAAAAAGAAAAGAAATCTCAAGTTCCAGCTTCTCAAATGTGAATATTTTCTGGTCTCTTTACTGTTTTGAAGAAGAAGGTCTTGGGCTTTGGGTAACAGTGATCAACATTTTTCACCATCATATGTCTGCACAGTGTATGACTCTGTGAGTGGTTGGGTGTGTATGGGTGGATGGGTGTATGTCGTATGCAGCTGCGGCTAACCACAACATCCCTTTTCACTGTTATAGTTTACCTCAGTTGCTAACACCAGTGGTGTCAAGAGGATGCCAAGGTGAAGACAAAGACATTGATGGTGTGTGTTTTTGGATGTATTAAGCTTCTATCTTATTTTACTAGTTTTATTTATATTATTTAAACAAAATCTTTTTCTTTTTTTTTATAACAGCCTCAGGCTACCTCAGACCTGATCAATGTACCATGTTCATTTACAAATCTGATTTGATGTTCAGTTTAGAGGTGAATATAATCACGTTTTTATGGTTTTAAGTTTTTTCGCACTAGGGAGCGTTCTTTTGGGGATCTAGGCCTCTGTACCCTCCCCACTGAGGTGACTCTGCCCTGTAATTATTTATTAACCAAAACATTACGATGGTAACTTTAGATTTTTGCGTAAAAATACATTACCTTGAAATGGTTTAGAAGTCTCATTTACTCTACAAAGACGTCGGCCAGTTTGCAAGTAACTGTTAACATCCTAACGCTGTTTCCTCTGCTTCGGCTAAAACTAAGGGCATGGTAGTTTTTAAGCAGAAGCTGAAACTTGATTTTATTGACCCTTGGGCAAACAAGGAGGGGTAGACGGTCATTGCTAAGATAAGTTTAGACAAAAAGATCACTGCATTGATTTTCATAAAATTTTGCACAGCGTGAGAGGTCCATGTGGCCTAGTTTCATTTCATTCACTCGGTCTCGCCTGCACTTTCTCACACAGTATTAAACATTTTGGCCTTGCTGGCTGTCTGCTCCAAATGCATAAGAAACACTCTGCTTGTAGGACCGATGTATTTTTAGGAATTCAGAATTTTATACTATTTTTCATTTTGCATAGGAATCCTATCTTGTAATTACACAAATTAAAACAGTGTTGGGGTTTCACTGGTTGGGTAAATTAAAATGTAAAGGGGGGCATTCTTGGCTGTCATGTTCTTGGACTGCAGCTGAACCTTGTCGAGGAAGAAGAAGAGGAAGGCCTGTATACATGCAGAAGACTCCATTCAGGGACCAAAGGCAAAAGGCTTTGCTTTGGACGGTGCTGTGGGAATTCGCCCTATTTGAGATGCAAATTCCTCAAAGAGCTGAAAGAGCCGGAGAAACAGGTGTCCAAGGAAGTGTGCTGCTGCGTGGGTGAGTGAGTGAGGGCGGGTGTGAGGGCGCTGAATGATAACACAGGGTGTATTGAAATCCAGCCTGTGTGGCACTTCTTCTCTTGTCTCGTCTTTGTTTAATATTAAATTGGGGGGGAGGGTTGTTGTTGTTGTTGGAGTAGAATGGGGAAAATATGACAGATCTGCAGAATCAAAAGGTTTAAAATTTTATTGATTTAAATGTAATCTGGTATAAAACAGCTTGTAGAGAAATTGATTTCAAATCAAAATTGGCCCACAGATCAGACATAAGGTCCTTTACTGATGAAAACAGCAGTTGCAGATTTACAAGCACCAGCATTAATCAATGTTCTCTTTAATCATAATAGCTGCAGTAAGGAGCATCTCACCATCCTAATGGAGTGTACATATATATATTTAACCAAATCTTTTTAAACCAAATCTTTTTTGTAAAAAACAGTTTTTAGATGGTTAATGACTGACAACTTGGGACAACTAGACATTTGAATCTCTGGATGAAGCTAGTTGCACCATCTACATGACAGTATAAAAGCTCCTGGTAGAAACTCTAAGGGATCGTTTGGATTATTTGAAGTGGGTTAATATGAGGTACTAATTGATCGTCAGTGTATTAGCTACAGTAGATGGTGGTTGGCAAGTCCCCAGAAGAAGAGAGGAGTTTACCTTTTATTTAGAATATTTTCACCAGAGAGCTTCAGAGATCAGAGAGCTTTTTCTGACAGTACAACGCCAAATATCGCTCTTTTTAAACCAACCAAACTCCAAAGGCGAAACCAGTAATTTTACCTCACAGAACACAGGAGTTGTTGGTCTACCGCCTCCATCTGTTAGTTTGTGTTATTGGGTGACTTTGGATCCAAACTATCCTTTTAAAACACAGAAGGCAGCAGCAGTCCAGCAATTCCCACCGACCGTTCTGACCATGGTGTTTGGAGAGAGCGATATTTGATCATTTTTTCCA
>JAJHUR010089405.1:0-10075 GCA_027495735.1 Lutjanus campechanus
ACTTGGATGGGTAAAAAGGCTTTGGCCCAGGACTTACAGCGCTCAGGCTAACGCACAAGGCATGAAAGGACTAGGAAGACACAGCTTGGGAAGAGGGCCGGGACTAGGACTGATTTGGGTTGAGAGTAGGCACTGGGGGAAGGTGGGGGCTGAGACTGAGGGTAAGATTAAGACTGGGGCCGGGGCTGGTGAATTAAGGCCCCCAGCCTCAGGGTGCTATTACACATCTATAATGAGAAACGGAGGAGAGGGGGGCTTGTCTTTGCACCTCGGCACACCTTAGATTAAATATGCACAATTCCCATGCAAAATGGGCCAGGAACAGCCGGGACCAGCGTTGCTGTCTAATCCCCTGTGCTGGAGTTGTTTCAGCCAGGGTTAACAGGCTCATCAGTCAACACAGGCTGCTTAGCACAGGACATCAAGGCCATTTGCAGGTTTAAGTGTTTGTGATTGCTTCCCTTTTCAGATCCCACTGCCACCACAGCCCCCTACACATGCTCCCTGTGCTGGCTAGTGAGCATAATACGAGACTGCAATAAGACACACACACAACACATATATATCTATACACTGAATACACACACACACACACACACATATATATATATATATGTACACATGCTTACCAAGTGCTACAAAACAAAATACACAAATCACACACACAGAAAAGATTCCCCCACACACTGACACATGCTATCACCAACAGACACATCTTCTATCTGAGACAGACAGACAGACTGACATTAATCACATGAATGCTTGATCCCACCCAGCTCATCATGGCAATAATTTTGCAAGATATGCTTCCACTCAACTTTGTTGAAAACCAAGGTTTAAATAGGCTATATATTGAGCCTGGATATACCGTGCAAGGGTGCAAAATGATCACATCCAGATTGGTGCACAACCATCATAAATGATAGCACCATTTAAAAAACAATTTGGTTATTGAAGAATGTGTTTAAAGGTTTCAAATGGCTGATTCATACACACACAATTTTTTGAACATTTTCAATATAGATTACTACACTGTGCTCAATGTTGACTGTTTACTGGGTTATTTCTTACTTTTAAACTAATCGACTAGTGTCAATTTAAATTTTAGTTTAATCAACAGGGAACTCAGTCACCAGGAACATCCCTATTATAAGAGGAGTTAAGAGCAAAACAATGGACTAGGACTCCTCAAGAAAAAAATAACATATAAAGTGTAAAATGAAACAGGACACATAAGAGAATCAAAACTTTTACTTATATTTCTACCTGCTATTCGAAAATCTATTCTTTTTTTTCTTTTTTTTACAACAAAACACACATGTAAGTCTATGTAGGCTGTCTGCTTTATCTTCAGTGTCCGTCTACACCGGAGCCTCATCACAAACCATTTGCATTTCATAGCCAGGGTTGACTTCTATCACCAATACACTGCAATATGAGAGGGCTGTCATGTTCCTCAAGTATGTTTGGTGAGTGTGTGTGTGTATTATGCAGTCAGGTATTTGATAGCACACACACACACACACAACACATAGTTTGCAAGAAAAGCGGTGGGGGTGGGGAGCTGAAAAAAGTTGCAGCTAGGTACCGTAGATGAAGAAGAAAGAGAAAAAGAGAACAAGTGTGCAAATAAACAAGACAGCAAGGGAAAGAAAGAGTGATGGCAGGAGATAGAGATAGAGATAGGCAGTGATTATACCGCACTACATACAGTATGGTTCAGTGGAGCATATCTGCACAGGGACAGGCGGTCCATTAAAAGCACAGACATCCTTATCCTGCTTGTCTACCTGCTTTCTCTTACATCCATGTATACATGGAGAGGAAACTATCTAAATAAACCTGAAAGCAATCTCTCATCTTGACTTTGCCTCAGAATAATCATGATGACAATGCATTTTATACTAGAGGTATCCTTTATTTACTGTTTTGGGGGCATCTGTCCTAAAATAATACCTTTTCTCTAGTGACCACAGTGTGTGTGTGTATATATGCTAATTATACAAATAATTTATGATCGGAATGTTTGGCAACTCATGTCATTTAACCTTAGGATGAAACAATAATTGGTTTCATGATAAACAAAAATTTCTGATGATTATTATTATTGTTATTTAAATTTAATTTTTCAGCAACAAGGGTTGTTTTGCATCAGTAAAAACACTGATTTCGCAAAGGACATGATGTGATTTCAAATCATTGATTTTCAAAATAAAGCTTGGTGAAATGATTTCAGTGTGTAATGTCAGTACTTCTGAACATTTTCAGCACGTTAACAATACCTTGATAACTGTCATAACCATAATAATTGTGGTGACTGTGGTGACTACAGTTTCATCGCTAATTTAGACTGACACAAGCATATTGCAAATGAAATGCATCACTACTAAAACACTATCCTATCTTTTCTTTCTCAGTCTTTAATATGGTACATCTGAACTGCATCATTTCCTGCTGTATTGTAGTACTTGAATATTGCAACCATCAAGCTGTAATACAAGGACTGTAAAATTTCTCTGAATGAGAGACTTTACTTGTCTAGCACTGCCACTAAGCACTAGTACTGTATTCTATTAATTAATTAATTGATCTCTAATGACAATTCGAGGAAACATTAAAGGATTACCTGAAAATAACTTAAAAATAACAGACTTTTTAAAAGTTCATGTGTGCTTTTGTTTTTTCTTTACTTTTTCTTTATTTTATTTTATTTCTTTTTAGGAATGCACAATAAATACTGGGGCCGATAAATTAACAGCCAATATTGGCATATACAGCCAAATCGGTCTATATCAGTATTGGCATATATTAGCTGATAAATATCAGCCTTAATTATAATATATTTATAATTATAATTATAATATAATATAATGAATCAGAACTGTTCCTTGGATATGGAACACCCATACATCTTAGTCTTTCGCCCAGATGTGCAGGAACTACAGATTATATGAAACTCTTTTTAAAATACAAACATGTGAAATTATCAGTTATCAGCCAAAAGAAACAGCTAATTTTCTGTTTTTGGTATTGGCTGAAAAAAATCCATATCATGCATCCCTATTTCTTTTTTTTATATAAATTTGTGTCAGACTGGGAAAAGGCCTAGATTTACAGTAGGCCTGAAGGTTACATTCAGGCCTAAAGAAACAAATCTAAACCTGCTACTGAATCTGTCTCAAGGCAGAAGTTGTTAATATTTTTAATGATAAATTGCCAACACCATTTTATTTATTAGTTTTAAACAGGAGCTTGACACAAAGTCATACGATTAAGTTAAAAAATTGGCCTGAAGTGACCCGAGTTAATCTGGTCAAGTCGGGTCCAACAGCTCTGAACATAAATAATAAAGTCTAATGTCATTCATTCTCTTAAGTCACACCAAAATATGATTGCTAATCATTTAATTGAGACTGTCCATTTAATATTACACTGTGTGCACTCGGCCCTCATCGTTACTCTGTATGCAGGCCTCGCGGTGCAAAATGCCACCGTAATGGAAGCGAAGTGTTGGGTTAATTGATAAATCTGAGGTCCTGAGTAGGAAGGAGTGCGGCAGAGGGAATGTTTTATGGCTGTGCAAATGAAGGGGCTGCAGAGTTTTACACACGCCGTAAAATGGTTATGGAGAATTAGCGTTCTTTCTTTCTCACCGCAGTAACCTGGACACTAATGCAGCAGGGCTGGAGAGATGGATGGACACGATAACATCGGAAATACATACACAGACACACATAAAAAGGTGGACACATATGAGTTCACACATTCACTGCCCCTGCACCTCCTAATTCCATTGTCTCTACTTGTGGCCTATTTCAGTTTAGGTATTAATTGCTAATGAATACTGTTCCCATTAAAAAGATCCCTCATACATCAGTTGTGTGCATCATGGTGATACATTATGGCTGAGGCCATTAAGAGTGAGCCAGCATGTGTGTGTATGTGTGTAGACACACTTTTCCTGCCCTCGTTGCCTGAAGCTTTACACCCACAATGCAATAATGACAATAATAAAGCTACACCATAGTAGCTGGGAGGAGACTATGGTGTGTGTCTCTGTGGGGGTAAGAAGGGGTGTGTGTCTGAGTGTGTGTTGTGGCGAGAAACAGTAACGAGGACAACACAGGGACAACATTAAAGTGTACATGCGGCTGGGCTATCGGCAGTGGTCTGTGTATATGCATGCATTCATGTGTATACATGTGATTGTATATGTCAGTGTGCATGTGTTCACGAAAGCAGGGATGCCTGTGCAAACGTGTGTTCTGGTGTGTATCTGTGTGTGTTGGTCCTGATCAGACACTAGCTTTTGAAAGTTGTGACGGGTGTCAGTCTAATGCGAGAGGAAGGAAAGGCTTGGAGCACAGACAGACACAGACGTGACCACTCACTGTAGTGTACTTGATTAGCACGTAGCCTCCTAATTAGCTATCCTCTATGGTTACAGGCAGTACCGCTGGTGACATGGCTAATAACACAACCACAAAATTAGCATGGACAGAGAGGGCTTTCCCACATCTGCATTTGAAATGAGGTATTGCTGGTGCTGAAGCTAAAAATCTTTGAGTATTCTATCTTACGATGAACATTGTGGTGCTGGCTGAATTAAACTTTACATCTTTAAGAGGTTTGGCACTGTTTGCTCACAAAACCTAGCCTTTCGCAAGAGATGAGGAATGTGACTGAATTAGGGACAGAGCTTCAGGAGAGGTCTTTGAAGCTCATTTTTAGTTGGGAACCTGGAAAGTCAAGGCAAGGGCACACAGGAGCTGGAGAAAGGGCAACCATTACACAGCCCACCCTTGGCCTAAGCCAGGGCCATTGAGTTCCTGGACAGGTTGCAGTGGCATCTATGTGATTATGTGTGTGTGTGTGTGTCCTTACAGGTGGGGCTGTATTTGCATTGATAGATTTTCTTACTGTGACACAGATGGCTAAGGTAAATAAAGGTCCAGGAGTCAGGGACTATTTCTAAGGCTTGGTTTGGACTGGGTGTGCTGTGTGCTGTACTGCCAAGAGCTGTGATGGTCAAGCCAGAGAGTCGTGGAACGAGGAAAAAACTGGGCTATGTTAATGATGAGGCTTCAGGCTGTGTAGAGGGCTGAAGCAAGGCTTAGGGTGATGATTACAAGCTGGGCTAGGTAATGTGGCAGAGGCTGGGTGAGAGGGCTGTGGCTGGGGTTGGAAAATAATTAGGAGCATGGCTAGATAACATAGCTAGATAATGTGGCTGGGGGGAGGCTGGCTGGGCACGGTATGAAGATGATGAGTACCAGGGTTGAGCTGTCCACTCCATTGGCCCTCTGAGCTGTGACAAGAAGCTCTGCTGGCTGCTGCTGTAGCTGGGGGTGATGCCAACGATAGGACTAATGCACTAATTACCACAGAGCGAGAGAAGAGAGGGAGAGTAAACAGAGGTAGAGGGAGATACAGAAAGATGGAGCTTCACACAGAGAGACGAAGAGGGGAAATCTGAGATCTGATGAGGTCTGAGTGACAGCAGGATGACACAACTGGGCTGAGAGCAGCCACCGCTATCTTCATCATCTTCTTCAACAACATCCCATGCAGCAACAGCAGCAGCAGCAATGTTATTGCAGGAGAAATGGAGGTCAAGTTTAGCCAAACGGCATTAACATGTGTCTGGATGGTAGGTGTGTGTGGGGGCTTGATTAACTATATCAGCTTGTGGACAAAATTCTGGACCCCACAAGTCCCCACAAGTTAAAGGGCTGTTTTAGGGTTAAGGCCAGGGAATGCATTATGCATTTATGTGTGCATGTGCAAGTCTGTATGTGTTTGATACTGTTATCTGCGTAACAGCCAATACCAAATACTTATATATACTGTATATATACTTATAGATTCTGTTACCATTGCATTAAAAAAATATAACATTATTATTTTTTAACAGCTGGATACTACTAATCTGGTCTGAATGTGACAAGATTGCTATCGTTGTTGTCTGGCCTAGGCAACTGGCAAGTAGTGGCACACCATAACCATGGAGGGAAGACAAAATGACATAAAACAGTATATCAAAATATCAACTGGTGCACACATGTGTATCATCTCATAATATATATCAATATATACAACGGTCTAATCTCAAATCATACAGGGTTTTTTTGTTGTTGTATGTTTTGTTGCAAATAGGGTTCAGGGACAGCTGATGCCTTGACTTACAGCCTGCAATGCATTCCGCAGATGTGGCAAGTTGGAGAAGCAAACAGTTTTCTGCTGTGGAAACGGATCAGCTCATGTGCAATGTCAAGGTCCACGAGCAGGGGGACCCACTGCCTTTGTCATCCAAACTCTGTCCCACAAACAACACCATTTCACTGCATAAAATGCAGTGCAAGAGCATACGCATGTTGTGAACCCACCTATGAAGGTGCATCTTACTATCTGAATGATGTGCCCGTTAAATAGCAGGGAAATTCAGTGACACTGGCTTTAGACCAGGTTTTTGTTGGTCAATGGTACAATCACTTTCAACCCCAGATGGGTGTGAATACATTTGCTACATAGACAACATGAGAGCTTGGTGTTAAAATGACAACTGCGTCAGTCGGAAACTAGCAGTGACAGTTGTATTGCGCTGCACGCCACTTTGCACCAGATGTGAGATCAGGCCCAAAGACCCTACAAGCTTTCCATCAATACAGTATTTTATAAATACAGCATAGATGCACTGATCTTACTCCCCTGGTCCCTGTTGTCAGCTGCAGGAGACCCCATTCTCCCACCCACTCACTCCCCATACTTATTTATCTCCACTTCCTGGGGCCGTGTTAGTTCATTCCCCTGTCGCTGCTCTCTCCTTCTTCCCTTGCTCCTCTCTCTCTCGTTTCACTCCTCGTTTCCAGGCAATTGGGTCTGGGTGCTGGTGGTGGGGGGTAAGAGGTTGGGGTGGAGCTGCTGGGAACTTTGTGTGTGTGTGTGTATAGATGTGTGTGTGTGTGTGTGTGTGTGTGTGTGTGTGTGTGTGTGTGTGTGTGTGTGTGTGTGTGTGTGTGTGTGTGTGTGTGTGTGTGCTGGGAAGTGAGCTAATAAAGGACGGTGATCCATGAAAGGCCTTGAGCAAAGACACAGTCAATTACCTAATGCCTGGACCAGACCGCAGGGCCCACGCACACACATTCTCTTCCTAACAGAGTCACACACACACACACCCATGCATGCACCTCATTTACGTATACATGGAGAGGGGGCAGTGGAGGGCATAACTGGGAATTGTGTGTATGTGTGTGGGTGGGTGTGCATATGCGTGTGATGGAGAGCGGCGATTTATTAAATTGCTGTCACTTTTGACAAATTTGTGCAAGTCAAGTTGAAAGGGTTAGGCTGCACTGCTTCTGTGTTTTTGCTCTTTTCTTTTAGAGGAGAATAATACCTTTCAGACCGAAACCCAAGCAACACCAGGATAAACCCGTGACTGCCATCAGTTTGCAGAGGTTGACAAGTGTCGTCTGGCCTGGCTTCATGTCCAAGCTCCAGACCTGTCCGCTTCTGACATTGACTGACTTTGATCAGAAAGGGTGAACACAGATGACTATAATAACTGTATGGTCACTATAAAATGATTCTAGGCTTACTATGAACCTAAAGGCTGAAAGTCTGGACCAAGGTCCAGATGCAGACCCTACCGCAAGTTAATCCACATACAGCCAATATTTCCTGTTATGAATACAATACATTTCCTATTTTGAAATACATTTTCTATGGATCAATAAATTGTGAGGGACATTGAATATACAGTGTGGCTGAAGATCGTTCAGGGTGATCCTGTTCCTTGAAGAATGTGGTTTTAATGTGGCTTTTTTCCTTACCTTGACTGTCTTGAACTTGATGTATGTTGCTTTAAAGTCATACAGGAGTTGATTGAATGTTATTTTGTTATCAGCAATCGTTCCAGACCTCTGACCTCAAACA
This sequence comes from Lutjanus campechanus, assembly GCA_027495735.1. Taxonomy (NCBI): domain Eukaryota; kingdom Metazoa; phylum Chordata; class Actinopteri; order Lutjaniformes; family Lutjanidae; genus Lutjanus; species Lutjanus campechanus. The sequence continues at coordinate 7,936 of JAJHUR010089405.1, forward strand.
AAAATCAGATGCTGACTTTTGAGTATTAAGTATGAGAATCCACGATACACTAGATACTAGGTGTTCTTTCCCTTTCAAACATGAATTTTACACTTCTCAGTTGAGATTTTTGATTCTTGATTGTTCATTTTAGGTCGTTGCATTAACATGAGATGAACCAGACAGAAAAAAAACTCATATTGAATCATATTGAATATCCAGCAAAAATACTGCAGTAACCTCTTTAAACAAAGTCAAACAATAACTGAATAGGATAGATAAATACAACATGGTCTTACATATTATTATGTCTTTCAGCCATAATGAATTTCATCCATTATGTCTTTTGTGAACCATGTTACCACATGTGACAGCTGTGTATAATAAATGGCTAACGGGCAGATTTACCACATCTTCATTATCCTGTGTAACACACAGGGCTTGCGTGTGAAAGTGGTTTAAGTGTTGGTTTTCCACCTAGATGAATTCTGTGTGTGGAGGCTGGCCAGAAAAGGGAGCATTCATCAGCCATGCATCTCTGCACAGCACAATGGCTAGGTGGGTGTGTGGTCTCCAACGATGACTTAATTTAGGCACATGGTACGCATACCCAATAATGTAACAAAGTTTTATCCCCATATTACAAGCATCCTGATGCAGTCTACAAAAACAACAAATAGTACTTGTCATGGCTCGCTACCAATATGTCAGAGCTACTAAAGTATAGTTAAGGAAGGCTGTATTAAGTTGCAGCAAATTACCTTTTCTGTATTGTTTCTACAAAAGTTTAAATTTGGGCCACAAATATGTACTCTGGTCACCATACTGCCCTTACATTCATTATTCATTCATTCCTTAAAACTGTAAAGCCTTAACTCACCACTGTGAGCTTTTCACTCAGGAAGGATGACCCACTCAAGCATCCCGTATGGAACAAACACTGGTATACTTTCATATACAACACCTTTCTTGGGCTGCTCCCATCCTATCTATGTATGTATATTTCACAGAGGAGAAATAAACAGTTCTGTTTGTGATCAAAGGACATTGATATGTTGTCTGTGACAAATGTTTGTACAGCGATTAGGAAAAGGGCTCTCAGATCCTCCACATCCTCAGACTGGAGTACATTACAGAAAGTTTTAAAACACCACGACCTAATTTCATGACATAGTTTTCAATCCATCTTCAAAGATCTGGGGATAGACACCTTGGGGTGCCATTGCTTAAACTGATATTGTTGGATATATGGCCTGTAAGGCAATTTTATTAATTGGGAAGTTTTGTATTGTAACACTGTTATGTCAGTTTTGTTTCGCATCTGTTTTAATTATCTGTTCTTATTTTGTACTGCTGCCTGTCTGGTCCAACTCCCTTAAAAAGAGATTTTTAATCACAATTCCTGGTAAAATGGAGGTTAAATAAAACTTTAGGACCTTGGTGGCCCATGGGGCCAGTGCTTGAATATGTTAGCATCTATCCCTGATAATGTTTGTGTTTGTAGTATTCAACCTACCTCCTCTTGGAGTCAGTGTGTATTCTATTATCTGAAGCTCTTGGTGTAGGCTGGCTGGGGAAAAGAATTGCTACTGTGGCCCAGATGGTGGAGCATACTTCCTGTTTCTCTGGTTGGTGAATGATAAGACACAACAACAAAAAGTTACATGTCATAAAGATTGCAGTTTAGTTCAGGTTAGTGTTTGCTAAAATATCCAACACTGATTGAGCATAAATCCACAACAAAATGTAGCAAACACAAAAAACAGCAGGATATACACTGACAAGACACAGGGGGAAAACACATCCTGTATGCAAGTTGCTTTAAAAAAAAATCCTGTTTAGTTATGTTATTGCAGTGTGACAAAAAACTGAAGAAGCAAAGGAAAGGAGAGAAAACTGGGTGGTCTTTTATACTCTAGTCAGGGAAATTATTGTGCAAGACAGATCAAACACAGGGTTAATAACAGTACTTCACACACACTCACACAACTGCGTAGATTAGCCTGTGAGTGGTAATGAGGTTATAGTCAAGTGTTTTAGCAAAGACTCGTACACACACACACGCACGATTCCTGATTAAAACTAATACAAGCCTTGAAATAAAGCAGGGAGAGACTGTTTATAATAAAGCCCAGTCTGAAGCAGTCTTAAAATAATCTTG